>DF361004.1:17264-28385 GCA_000787875.1 Solanum virginianum | reverse complement strand
TTGACTTTTAAAAGATATTGCTCTTAGGTGATTTTTCCTCTGCTTGAATGTTTAAGTTCGTTTGTATTTTTCGGATCCTATATAAATGGCTAGCTTCATGAAGCCATGCCTTACCTGGCCAGTCATCTAGTGCGAAGTTGAATTTGGTATATTTTAGGAATTGCGAAGTTGAATTTGGTATATTTTAGGAATAGGCCATCTTTTGTGCTTTAGTCCCTAATTATCAGGGGTCATGTCCTAATGCGGACAGGGCACAGTTCAGTGTTGTCAAAAGTGTGCTTAAGGCCTGAAAGAGGCTTGAACATGTTTAGCACGTCGCCTTGCTTAATGTGCGATTTAGTGTCGTCTTCAAGGCTCTAAGACATACTTTTCCTTTGGCCTTTCCTAAAGGGGTCACACTAAACAATTGAAATTTCAATTTATCATAATTTTTCAATTTCGCTGTCCATATATTTGTTATTCATGCTTATAATTATTAGTCTTGGACTAACTATATGTGTGTGTGTGTGTGTGTTTGTACTTTTTTCCCATTTGCTCCTTTACTGATTAAAGCCCCACAATTTGTTTGCACTTAAAGCCCCAATAGACTGTAGAACTTTTTTGCACTTCTCACTTTGATAACACTGGCACAGTCTTCCTGCATCTTTCAGCCAAAAAATACAGAATATACCTCTATGATAAAACAAAAGATCCCAATATCCATGATCTTTTCCATACTTGTTCTTAACTTCTTACCAATTCAGAAAAAATCCAGAAGTCATTGCAGTGCATTGCAGCTTTTACTATGCTAATATGACATTGTTAGCAATTGTTTTCGAATTATTACAGGAGGTTTTAGTTTTTTTCCTTGGAAATTTTATTTTATTAATTTGATCATTTACAAATCCATTTGTTCCTTTTACATTTTTCTGATAAGGTTGCTTTAAATAACTTTTAAAAAGCTTGTTTATTCTATTTCAAGTAACTGAAATCCATAATCAAGTGTGTTCTCTTCTGCTGTAACCTGCATCATTAATTGCAATGATGTGACCTAAAGATTTTGCCACTAATTTGCTCTTCGGTTGTTTGAGCTTGTGAAGATGATAGGTTGAATTTACCCTGTTAACTAGTCTACAGATCTATTGTGAATACTGTTAACTTTTTCTTTCTCCTTGGTGCAGGAACATCAGAAGCATTTTTGCATGCGGTCGCAAATGAGATTCAACTCAAGCGATCAAATGATTCCTTGCTTGTATTCTCATTGATTTATCTGGTGTTGAATGTTTCTCTTATACATTCAGCTGGTGCAATTGGGTTGATTTTAGCTAATTCTTTGAGTATCCTTTCATGACATATTAAAGTTCTATATTTTTTCTTTTCTGGAACTTTGAAGTGTTTGCTTTTGTTCTAAAAGAATTGATGATTGTTGTTCTCTCACTGAAGATCTTGGTTCAGAAATAAGGCTAGGTCTTGCAGTTAAGTGCTGTCTTGATGATAGTAAATATTCATGTTGCACCTTACATAGGGTTGCATATTTTATTTTCAGCATCTTTCACTTTACAAGGTCATAATCAATCATTTTACGAAAGAACGATTTTCAGGAACACTTCTAATATGTACAAGTAGGCCAACTGAAGCATGATTTTCACTGTGGTGATGTCTGGAAGCTTTATTTGCATTAGGAGAAGGTAGGGTTTACCTGATGAATCGCTGTTGAGTTTTAGAATTAGTAACAAAGGTGCAGCAGTAGTAGTGTTGCAAACATTTTTAATTGTATCTTGTGGCTGACTGCTTAAACTGAAATGGCTACGTGCCAAGTTTGTCAAGGCAATGAGCGTGTGTAGTCGCCCTTTTCACAAGTACAGGAATTTGCTAATAGTGAAATAGTTTCTAATATGATTTGTGCTAACTTTCCTATTGCACTGGCATCTGTATACAGAACTGGAAGCCTGTGAGTGGCTCCCTCAATGTTCGGAAGTGCAAACCATGTTGTAGGCTGTCCTTAAGGACATCTAAAATTTGTAGCCGCTAGTTCCTTGACTTTTAAAAGATATTGCTCTTAGGATCGCTTACTCAGCAGTATTCATCAGGAATTATTTCCAGGTATTTCCCTGATGCATGTAAATTTTGGACATGTAAGGATTTAGGAAGTCGGTATTTCGTTGATTCGGACGATGATATATTCTTCGGGTTTTTTTCAGGATTCATCCTCATTTTCCTTTCGCAGATGCCTGCCCTCTGGTTGGACCTTTCTACTTTTTTCTGGAATAGTCACTCTAGTTTCAGAAAAGTTATTTCTGGATCCAGATGACTTCTGGAGAACATTTAGCATTCACTTCTTAGTGGGCATAACCACTTTCATGCTAGCAGCCTTTATCATGTAAGTAGAGGATTTGAATCTCTATATACCCATGAACTATTTGAAACTTGTCTAGGTTATTTGTAAAGTACTCTTGACTCCCTATCAGACGACCTTTCAGCCTTTCGTTTCTTGACTTCCTCTGTCTCTCTCTCTCATACACCTAGAAAAATGTGTGCACATGCGCACATAATTTTTTTTTCAGAAGGGGTTGTGGGGAGCTTATGAATATTGTCAAGTTGTCCTAAATTGTTTTGAGGGATGAGTTGTTTGTCTCCTTAGATAATTGGGATAATCCTCACCTCATGAGTTAGATTAAGGTTCATTTGTTAACATTGCATCAAAGCCAAAGCTGTCCCTATTATTATGTCTCCCAATGTTGGCCCACATATTATTTGACCACACACCAGTTGGCAGGCCTGGCCATGCTCTGGTAGGGGGGGTGTGTATTAAATTGTCCAGCATTGGTTGCGGGATGGGTTGTTTGTCTTCTTGTATGGTCTTTAGCAATTCTCACCTTTTGAGCTAGTTTTTGTTTTGTGGGATTTGATCGAGTATGTTGTTGCTGAGCTAGTTTTTGTTGTTGAGTTAAGCCAATCTTTACAAAAGTGACTCTTCTTAAACGACTTTGGCGGAGCTAACATTTTGTAGTCTAATGCACTGTGGACTAGAAGTCTGGTGAAGTGTTAAGCTAAGCTTAAAACTGTTATAATTTGGAAATCCTTCAACTAGATCGTGAGTCTTATCTATCTTAATCTTCAGCTATCGTCGCGAGAGGACCTTTATCAGTAATATCATACGTTTCCGGGAGCATGCTGACTGAAGAAGAAAGTCCTGCTCCAGTGAGTATTTATTTGCCCAAATCAGTTCTCAAAATTCTGCTATGTTTTAAGATTGACTTTCACCTAAACAGATGCCTGTGGATGCAGGTCAAAGCAAGAACCTTACTATCAATTATCTTATGGAAAAGAAGATAGCATTTAGATCTTCAATGCATTTCGACATTTCTTTGTTGCATCTCAAAGCCAAAGTCAATACTTTTACTAGGTATGAAGGAACTCTTTTGTGATGTTTCCATGAACTGGTTCGTGTTCTTTTAATTTGGCCATAATATTTGCTTGATGCTGCAAGCATGCGTATTTGCTTGTCAGGTTTCCACAGTGAATCCAAGTGGTGTTGGCATCTCAGAATTGTAATTGTTCAAATCATTGACCTGAATTTTCCAGTTGTAAAAGGATGAGAAAGTTATTAAGAGACCACATTCTTTTTTAGAACTATTAAAAGACATCAACATTATAAGATGTTTCTGAAGATGACTAATTAATTTGTTTGTTTTACAATGTTCTTTTTCTTTTTATTTTCAAATTTCCAGCGGTGGGTTGATGTCTGATTCTGGTCTTCACTTGGCAAGATGCCTCCTTTATTACACTTCAATAGCATTAAGCAAGTTCCTTCTTACCATCTCCTTTTTATAAGTTCTACAGACTGATGCCTGATCAATCAGGAACAAGAACAGATGATGATACAAAGTGATTAGATGTCTCATTGCTAAGCATATAATGCATTTACAACTTAATGATTGCCACCTTTTCTCCTCATATTTATTTTCATCCCTGTGCAGGTTCATAAATTAGTCGATTTATCTTATGCAGTTATTTTTGTTTCATCTTTGCTCTTGCATTTGATGCTCTTGTCACCCAAGCAATGTAAGGGGTAAGAGGTATCATTGCTTCACTGCTTTCACCTTTATGCCTTTCTTTCAAACATTTGATTTAATTGGAGAACTAATGCAGAGGCAGTAATATTGATGCCATTACTATATTGTGCATATGTAGGATTATTGCCCTATCTTTCCTTTGGGTTCTTTCTCCCGCCTTTTAACAAGGCTTAAATTATGTTGGTCAATGAAGTTAGTTGAGAACCATGGGATATCATGTTAAAATCCCAACACATATAAAAACACCAGGTGATTGCTTCCCATTTGTTCTAGCTTTGGTAGGTAGAGCTACTTGTATCTCTTGGAATTAGTTGAGGTGCGCGTAAGTTAGTCTGAACACCATGATTATCAAAAATATAAATTCGTTTAGAAGCTTTACTATTCCATCACCTTCAAACCTTCTTTTCAGCATTCTAGTACTTTATGTACACATAAGTTCATCTTGATTAATAGAGAAATCATGTATTCATCATATCATTTCCCTTGTCTTAGCCCTTGGATTGGCCCAGCTGCAGTAAAACTTGTAAAATCATTTTTCTTAGTTTGGTTCCTCTTATAGGATAAAATCTAATTCTTGCCTTGTGCAAATCCATAAGTGATCTTCATATAGTAATCATGAATAGCCAAAATAGGTAAGATAGAGTTTTCCATAGGTCCTCGAAAAGAAAAGAAGTCGAGTGATGGATCAGACCAAATGGTGTGGTCTACTGGTCAACGAAGTAACATATATACTAGGTGTTTTTTTTCATTGTCCTCATCTTGGTGAATAGAAGTGTTAGGTACTTGTGTTATTGAAAGTCTTCAAAGAGCTTTCGAATAACTTACGAATTCTGCTTAGTAGGGAGATCGCAAATCTTTGTGAAATTAATCGATTGTAAATACTCTGTGAAGTTAATCGAGATGTGTGCCAGCTAGCGAGGATATCACTTTTATCAAAAAAGATAAATGAGCAGAATGATGGATGATAAAGGCAAAGAAAACAAAGTGATCATAGAAAACTTATAGGGATGAATGGGTTGTCTTCCAATGTCCATAGAAGTGACCAGTAATATTAGAGCTTGGTAATTATAAGCATTGAGAGCTTGGGTAAAAAGGTTGTCAAAGTGGGGAAATGAAACCTATGATGTTTAAGTAGACTAGGCCTTAAAATAAGTAGTATTCATAATATAATAAAAAGAGGTGTGGGTGGGGGTGAATTAGACAAAGTTGAAACATTCTAATGCATGATGATTATCTTCTTTGATTTTTGCTTGAAAGGTTTGACTCTTTAATGGAATTAGTACCTTTCTCCACTGCTTCAAATTTCAGAAATTAGATGGACAGATACCTAGGGACTAGGGTATAATTGTGTCTTATAATTTCTAAATCAATATTTGGAGAGGATGAATCCCTGTAAAATAACAACAACATACCCAGTGAAATTTCACAAGTGGAGTGTGAGGAGAGTAGAATGTATGCAGACCTTACCACTTCCTCATAGAAGTAGAGAGGTTGTTTCCTGGAAATAAAATCTGAATAGAAAAATAGTTACAAAAGACTTCTTTTAACCACAAAACATTGTTACTAATATGACCTGATCCAATTTGGGATATACCTATATTTGAATTGATTGAAAGAAGAGAAAAGCTTAAAGGTAGAAAGAAGCACAAGTAGAAAAGTTGCTTCAGTTTTCTTTTGAGTACTAGCTAACAATTAGTTAGGATGGCAAACTTAAATTCAACCCGCCCAACCCATTGAAGTTTGGATGGGTTAATAACTTGTCCAATTATTAATTCAATTCATCTCAACCCTATCCATTTCAACCCATTTAAAATTGGATTGATATACAATTTGAAATTGACTCGAGAGAGATCTTGCCAAAATATTTTTAAAACATTTTTTTTAATTTAATATGTTTTATATAGTTAGAAAATGTAATTTGATTAAGTACTAGAATATCAAAAAAGAACAAATAAAATAAGTAAAAGTTAGGTTAGGTTGAATTGTGACTCGTTCTCTAACTCATTGCTCAATTCGTTTTGATCCAATCCATTTTGATCCAAGTAAATTTGAATTGGGTTGGGTCTTGACCCATTATAATCCACTCAAATTTGGCTCAACTCGTCCAATTGTCACCCCTACAATAAGTGAATTTAGTTGAAATTTGATCATCGACTAGGTGCAAGTTTTAGAATATCTTTTCCGATAAAAGTTTTTGTACTTGATGTTCACGTCAAATCATACGAATTTACTAATAGTTAAGGTGAGAATGTGTATTAGTTGATCATGGTTTAGTCATAAGAGTGTGGTAAAAACTTGTATTTATTTTTTCGAGGTAGTAAGTATTTCTTTTTTACCTTCATTTTCGTCTTCACCACCAATAGGGTTGAATTTTGATCTATTGTTTCACTCTATTTTCACCTAGATTAGAATAAGTTTCTTTAATCATCTATTTCACCATTTGTACTCAATTGTTATAAGTAGAGGTAAAAGAACAACTGTTACAAATGGCACAATAATATTTTCGATGTAATCTTATAAGTTGAGTCTGGAAAGAATTGGTTATCAATAGTAGTAAGACAAAAAGGACTACTCAAGTGTCTTGGACAAGGTCTTGTGTATCTTGCTAGTAATGAATATGAAGAGGAATAAGAGCATTGTGATACTTCTCTTGCAACTTAACACAGTTTTACACATAATATACCCAATGTAATCTCACAAGTGAGGTCTGGGGAGGGTAAAATGTACGCAAACCTTACCACTACCTCATAGAAGTAGAGAGGATGTTTCCTGGAACCCTCGACACATAGTTTTAGTAAGTCCTAAATCCTAACATTCTCAATATAGTTTCTATTCCTTTTTAACTAATCTACACCAATGGTGAATAAAAAAATTGTCAAAACATACTTTTTTTCTCATTGAATAGATATTTTTTTTTAGTGATTTTTCCCAATTTGCTATCTCAAAGAAAAAGGAATGGCTCAGCTATCCCGATGTTCCTACTGCAATATGATGGGAGGCTATTTCTTCTAGAGTAAAAGGATGAAAACCTTAAGTCTCAGCGAGCAAATTGGTGTTTTACTACCAATCACAAGTTTCATGTTTGATGCATTACTCATACGAGAAATTATGATCAAAGAGTTCTTTATCAATTACTATCCACTTTAGAGATTTCTACGACTAATTTTTTTTTCAAATGCAAAAGTTCAATCTCTTTCGCCGAATTAGTGAATTAGATAGGGTTCTTTTGTCCAGAATAAGAAGTGGTGGGTTAATTTTTATAAATCTAATTGTAAATATGAATTACTTATACAAATAGCTTCCAATTTGTCCAACTTGTTTGATAATTTATTAATTCAATTCATTTTGAAATGTTCAACTTAGCGTAATCAAAAGTAGCTTGTTCATTTACTAACTCAGCCTATTCCAAACGACCCTCTCTGCCACCTCAATTTAGTATATTTAAAAGTTGAATTGATACATATTATATATTGTCATAATTTTTAATAAGTTAATTAGATAAATAAATTATAATAAACAACTAATGAAATCAAAACAACTATTTACTAAATTTATTTTAATTCATCGAAAGTCAATTCAATTTGACACTCCTATGTACATACTTTAGAAGACATAAATCATTTTGTTGTTTATTTATTCTTTGGAAATGATTGTAAGTGGGACATAATACTCATAAATTTTCACTTTAAAGTAACACTTCATTTATGAATTGCAATGGTATAATACATGGGACCTTCTTTGGAATAAAATCCTTTTTTTTCTCAATCTTGTATTTGTCACATCATTTTCAATATTTCAAATGTTACCGATAAGTACGGTATTGGAGTGGTAAATATTTCTTCACCCTTAACTAAGGTCTTGAGTTTGTGTTTAGGTATGAAGTCGTCTTTGTTAGAGAGCGTTTTGTCCTCAATATAGAACTTTTTGGTGCAAATTCAAATTAATCAGATTTTAATGTGAATATTAAATACTGAATAAAAAATTTAAGGAAAAATAAAATATTTCAAATGCTTCCAAACTAGTGATTATGGGAATAGTTAGTAGATCACATGCATGCCTTAGTCACCTTCTTTAGCTATCTAATCACCCAAAACCTCAGCTTATTTTCAAATGGTTCATTATGAAAGAAATATTTGATTGCTCTTACAAATTAATAATCAATTTATGGCCAAGCTTTTAAAACTTAATTTTGAAAAGTATTTTGTTAACCAAAATATTTTTGATGAAAGTATAAATTAAACTAATATTACTAATATATCATATTCAATATTATTCTGATACATCTTATCGAACTGGGCATAAATTTTAAAACTCTGCTTGGAAAAAGCCTTAATTTTTTTTAAAGGGAATGTTTTGTTGACTAGAGATGGGACTTTCACATGCCATTTCAATCTCCTCCAAAGCCTAATGATTTTGTCTTCCACTAAGGTAAAGGAAAAAAAAAGTTATTATGTGGTAAATGAGATATACTTTTCTCCTACTAGGTTAGATATGTAAGAGAAACAAACACTCCCCCACCACCACCATAATATTATATAAATTATTTTACTTTGACATGGAATAATGAAAATATTAGAGTTATTAAAAGCTTAAACTATTAAGTGTTTTTTTATACAATTAAAATATATGTTTAAAGATTTCTATTAAGATAACAATTTATTACTATTTCATCACTAATCAATTATCATCATCTATCATCTACAATCATCATTATTGCTAAGCACCACACTCTATAGACATTATTATTAGTCTCTATTTCTGATCATCACCATCAATCATCAATCATTATCGATAATCACCATTATATATATTGTCGAACCATGCATTGTTATTGTTCAATACTACCTTTAGAGTCATGTCCACCACCAACTATCACAATCAACGCCATTGTTACTTACTACTATCAGCTATCATCGCCTCTAGCAACTACGCGCACCCACATCATTATCATCATCTAACACAATCCCTAATTGTCACTCACAACCACCACACCGCTTGCCACAATATGTTAACTTTCTTTGATTTTTTTTGTATATTTACTTTTCATATTTTGAATCTTATAGTAAAAATTTGAATTTCGTCACTAATTAAGATTTTTTTTTCTTTTCTTTTTTTGCCAGTTCTACATATATATATTAGACATTGAACTTTATTTTATTTCTTTGTATATTTACTATTCATATTTAAATGTTATAGTGAAAATTTAAATTCCGCCACTAATTAAGATCGTCTCGTCGCTAGTTCAATATATCTATATATTATAGACGTTGAATTTTTTATTTTTTTTGACTTCTACTTATATTTATTTTTCATATTTTAAATTTTATAGTAAAAATTATAATTCCGCAACTAGTTAACAACGTCTTGCTTTTCTTTCTTTGCTAGTTCTGTGTTTGTGTTGGCTGTCAGCTTTGAGCTGCTTTCTCAGCTTCTATTGATTTTTACTGTGTGTTCAGTAAATTTCAAGATTGTATTAACAGTAAAAGGGTGAAAATGGGAAGAAAGTGACAAAAATTTAATTTTTTTTGTTGATAAGAAAAGTAGAGACAATAACCTGTTCAATACGTACCAATATACAATATGTAAAAGTTGTAATGAATTGTATATATGTGTTCATTAAAAAAAAAGGGGGGGAGGGGATAAAGCATATCAAGGTAGAATTTTAGCTTTCGTTTGACTATAAATTTTAAAGTTGAAATTTTATAAATTTGACGCAAAAATTCAAAATTTAGTTAGAGTTATTTTTGGGGATCTTAAAATTATTTAAAGTTTGAATTTTCAAGATATAATAAAATTTTATAGTCTAATATAGGGGTGTGCAAAATCAAACTGCTCAATAAACTAAATCGAAAAAGATATTATTGATTTATTGTTATCAGGTTATTGGGTTAACAGGTTTTTAATGGGTTTATGAAAAAAATTATTGAATTATCGATTCAGTTTCACTTTTTAGTATTTGATAAGCTGATTACCCATTAACACTATAATAATTTATTATTTTATTCCTTCATAAATATTAAATACTCGTAAGTCATGTATTTGCTTGGTTTTCAATGTATAAGCCTTTTGTTGGAAAGTAAATTACAATATGAGATCAAATATTCCATATTATTAAGTTTAGTTGTTGAATTGATTTGCTTGTTTAACTATATTGCATTGTATTGCATCAAATTGTTACAGAAGTCATATATACTTTATGAATATTTTCTTATTGGATAAATCAAAAATCAAACTGTTAAGGATGAAAAATCGATAAAAGATATCTTATTAAATTTTTATTGATTTAGCATATTTACAAATTAAAGATCGAACACAAACCAATAATATATAAAATTAAACTAAATTAGTCGATGCACACCCCTAAATTCCAACAGATATTTAATAATAGATTTTCAAAAATTACTCTCAAAATCCATGTCAAGACGTTAGCTAAACTATGTTTATAAGCATAAAGTCGTGCCAAGAAACCTATTATACATATATTAGTCATATTATTTAATTTTTTATATGGTAGGATTTTCAACTTATATATAATTCATTCATGCATTAATTTTACACTTAATTTATAATTATAGATCATATAATTAATGTGCGTAACAAATATGATACTAACAATACTAGACTTATTAATACGTAGATATACATAACTAAGAACAAAATAGTTGCTAATACATTAAATTAAATAATGCACAAAACATAATAAATTTCAACATTATTAATTTCTACAATACTAATATATATTTTTCTTAATATTATTCTTATACATTTTACCGAACAATATATAAATATTATTGTGGGAGGAGGATTTGTTGTTTAGTCATATTCAATCATCTCTTTTTAACTTTTCTTTTTTATTCTTTTATGGCTATAAATTAAATTTAATATTTTTAAAACTTTTTATAAATTTGAAATTCACTATCATCAAAAGAAACAAATGACCATCTTATATGCTGATGATCACGACGCTTCATTGGCTTCGACTTCCATGGAAATTTACTCATTTTGAATTTTGAATTGTTTCATTTTATTTTTTATTCGATATCTGATATTTATGTTACTCTCAATT
>DF361005.1:33768-54306 GCA_000787875.1 Solanum virginianum | reverse complement strand
GTCGATATGGGCAGTCATGACAATGAATGGGGCTAACTAATGCTATTGTGCCAAACAAAGATGATTCATTTACTTTGCTATATATTCGATCCATTAACTTTTGAAAAACGTAATATAATGATTTTTAAAAAAATAGAAAGATATTTTCTCACATCTAATTGTGAGACATTGTTTGAAAAATGAAATGATATACTCCATTTGTTTAAAAAGGAATAATTTAATTTGAACTTTACATGTGACATGTTTCAGACCATAAGATCAAAGGACACTTTTGTACATTTAATATAACTTGGCCCCTATACTATTTTAGAATGTCTAACAATACTTGTTCAGTTTATGAAATCAAGAAATAATTTTACACGTAGTTCCTAATTTATCCTTGTCATTAATTATAGTCATTTTTCTATTGGTCCCTCCATTTTATTTTACATGTCGTCCTTACTATAAATATATGTTCCTTAATATATGTCATTTCACAATATCAATGCGTAAAATATATTATTCTATCAATTTTGCCCTTGATAATTAATGGCTTTAACTAACTAAAAGAACTAACAATTGATATTTATTTAGGATCATTAATTGAAAACATGACTACAAGAAAAAATGAAATAGGGGCAAAAGGGTAAACTTACCATTCTTCTTAATACAAGTGCCATTAGAAAATGTGATATGTAAAATGAAACGGAAGGAATATATTTTTTAACACATTATATTAATATGTGTCAAGTGAATAGAAAATAAGGAAAGATAAATGGAGAGAGTATCTTTATGGGTGTGTCTTATTAGAGGGCCCTAAATCTTCGCGTGGTTCAATAAAAGTAACAATTTAACTTTAAATTTATAGGCACCTCCCAACTAATTCTCTCATTAATTAATTTCCTCTATAAATACCAAGAGTTGTCACTAGCTTTTGCACCAAACACTCGAACAAATACATTTGTACTCCATAAAGCTACTCCTCTACTAGTTCTATTTTTATGAGAATGGAAATGGCTGGCAAGATTGCGTGCTTTGTTGTTTTGTGCATGTTGGTGGTTGCACCCCATGCTGAGGCATTGACTTGCGGCCAGGTTACATCTGGCGTGGCTCCTTGCCTCCCTTATCTCACCGGACGCGGCCCACTCGGAGGGTGCTGCGCTGGAATTAAGGGTCTTTTGGGTGCAGCCAAGACCCCAGCAGACCGAAAGATGGCATGCAATTGCCTAAAATCAGCTGCTACTTCTATTAAGGGAATTGATGCAGCCAAAGCCGCTGGCCTCCCTAAAGCTTGTGGCGTAAACATCCCTTACAAGATTAGTCCCTCCACTGACTGTTCCAAGTACGTTATTTGATCACCTTCTTAACATGAAATCTATATTATGTATATCAATTCATAGTATAAAATTTCTTGCTCCACTTAATATATATATTGATAAAATTATATTGCTAGTTGTCAAATTATATGGTCGCAAAATGATATGTACTCCCATACTATAACTTCATGTGTCAATTAAGAATATTATTGTTTAATGTTGATTTAATGTGGCATTGCAGGGTCCAGTAAGGTTGAGGAAAGCTTAATTTTTCAAGGCATAATATGGTAGTAGACTTGTTGAGAAGAATAAGATGGATAATATCGATCTAGTTTAATCCATCACTATATATGTTGTCTGTCTCTTTTTATTAATTTGTATCTGTTGTACTTTTATAGTCGAATCTTGTAATGAATCTTGCTGATTGGTTGTTACAATCCAATTTTCATTAGTAATACATGACATGATGTTCTACTTACTTTTTTCTTACATTTGTTTTACTTTTATTATCGATGGTCTAAAATTATTTACACAAATTGAGAAATTATATGGAAGTGCGAGCATATAGGTATAGTTAAATAGCAAAAGGAAAAAGTTAGGGGTGGGGAAGGGTGTATCGTATAAAATGGCCAGGGCAACAACATGCAAAATGTTAGCTAAATGGTCCAAAACATTTAAACCCCAACATCTAATGTTTCATCTGGTATTTAGTATTTCAATTGAGATTCAATTAATTTTAAATTTTCATCGAAAAACCTCACATAAATTATATGAAGGACTCGCTAATATGGTATTTGATATTTATGTTTAAACCCAATCAAATTTAAATTTATGTCAAAAAATTTCACATTAAAAAATAAAATAACTTTCTAACAAAGATAATTTCATACTCCAAAAGATATATAAATAATCATATATTACTCTATCACAATTCTTGCCGATCGTTAATAGATTGAATAATGAAAAGGGGCCAACTTATGCAAATTTTCTTATTTTATGTCACCATTATAATTTTGTCCTTGTATTAAACGTTGCCAAATATTTCATTTAAAAATCCTTAAACACATATATTGCTCAACTTTGTAAGAGAAAAACTACCTTTGATATTTGCAGTAAAATGTATTTTTTCTGTATCATTTTATGTAATTATTTTTTTCTTTTAATCCATTTCAAAAAGAATATTATCATATTATAATTAAAAATAATTTAACTTTAAAATTTTTGATTACTCTTAGTGAAATAATTTTTAGATATATAAATTTTTAAGAATTATTTTAGATAAGTTTAAAAAGTTTTTTTTTTTTTGTAGATCACCAATTGATTGGTTCAAAGCTGGTGAAACTGAGTTAATTGGACCACATTTGGTTTCCAAAGCTATGGAAAAGTTGAAGGTCATTTAGGAGAGGCTAAAAATTGCACAGAGTCGACAAAAGTTTTATATCAATGTTAGAAGGCGAGAGATTTAAAGTTTAAAGTAATTGATTGAATGTATTTGAAGATGTCAACCATGAACGGTGTCATGAGATCTATTTGGGAAGATGCGAAAACTTGGTCCTCGATATATTGATTCCTATTAAATTATTTTCAATTAGAATAAATAATTTTTTTTTTAAAAAAAAGACATTTAAAATGGGACAAAAAAAGTATGATTTTTTTCCAGATGATAATAGACTATGAGTAGATCAAATTAAATCCACGGAGGACATAGCTAGGGGCGGTGGACTTAATGCATGCCACGAAACACACACGTCTCAAAAAGTTTTTCTCGAGAGGTACTCTCCCCATTTAAAAAAGAAAAATTTAATTTAATTTGACACAAAATTTTAAAAAATAAGATATATATATTTTAAATTTTATGATCTTAATTTAAAATTATATTAAATATATTAAAATATTTTTTAATATTTTAACTTTTAACGTACAATGCAAAAAATTAAACTAGAAAAATATTATAAAAAAAGAAATTTTTGTTTAACACACTAAAAAATTAGTTTTTTTAGAGCGGAATAAACGGGGCATTATTAAGTAAGTATATTTAAGGCAAACACATATGTGTCCCTTAAACTTGGCCCTCAATTTTATTTTGACACTCGAATTTAATCTTGTTCCGTTATAACTCTTCAACTTCAATTTTCATATTTTATTTTGATACTTCTATCCAAGGAATCGACAAAATGGAGGAGAGTGTATTTCATATACAAGACATGAAATAAAAGCCAATTAAAAATTCATACACAACCTCTCTAACTTGACTTTATTTTTTATTTTGACACTTTATCTTGTCTCTGGTGTATTTTAACCTTTCAACTTTATTTTTTATGTAGCATTTAAACACAATTACTAATTTTATAATTTTTTTAAATTTTTGTTCTTTATCTTTATTTTTTTATTTTAATTTCGACGTTTGTTTGTTAGTTTTTAAAAACAAATTCTTAAGAATTAACCGACAACCTTTTTTTTTAAAAAAAATAATATTTAGAATTAACGGACAACTTTTTTTAAAAAATAAATAATATTTTTTTAGAGTTTCTCTATAATTTTTTTAAAAAAAATAACCAAGGAAAGTGTGTTGGTTTTCTTTCTTAACTAATTAAAATTAAATAATATCATATATTTTTACGCATTCAAGCTTTGTGGATTTAACTTAAATACTAGTTCACATTTTTTGTATCCACAAAACTTTGTGAATTAAATCTACAAAGCTTGAATATGAGAAAAAAAATATATGATGTTATTTAATTTAATTAATTATTTAAAAAAGAAAATTGACGCACTTTCCTTGGTTATTTAAAAAAAAAGAAATATAGAGAAACTCTAAAAAAGATATTATTTTTTTCAAAAAATTATAAAATTAGTAATTGCGTTTAAATGGTACATAAAAAATAAAGTTAAAAGATTAAAATAGAACAAAGACGAGGTAAAGTGTCACAATAAAAAATAAATTCAAGTTAGAGGAGTTGTGTACATATTTTTATAAATTGGCTTTTATGTCATGTCATGGCACGCGAAGTACATTTTCCCCTATTTTGTCGATTTCTTGGATTAAAATGTCAAAATGGAATATGAAAATTAAAGTTAAAGGGTTAAAATAGAACAAGATTAAGTTGAAATGCCAAAATAAAATTTGACACCAAGTTTAAGGGGCTACCTATGTGTTTGACCTATATTTAAGTTGGAAAGGGATGTAAAGTAACCATGTGTTATTTTTGCATTTATTTCCTTTTTTTTTTTGTCGGGGAGGGAGGGGGGGGGGGGAATCAATTCAAATTTTACAACTTAAAAAAAAATTATTTTTCTCCTGATTTGTGGAAATTGAATTTTTTTTTTTGTTGTTGTTTTGTATAATAAACAGAGGAAAGTATTTATCTAGTCATGTCCCATAGTTTAGAAATTGAATTTTTTTTTTGTTGTTTGTTTTGTATAATAAACAGAGGAAAGTATTTATCTAGTCATGTCCCATAGTTACAATTGGAAGGTAGGTTACCAAATTGTCTTTATGGATGTGTCTTATTAGAGGGGCCTAAATCGTAGCGTGGTTCAATAAGAGTTGTGCATGTAACAACTAAACTTTGACCTCATAGGCACCTCCCTAATTATGATTGGACTTCATTCAACCCCCAACTAATTCTCTCATTCTTCTATTAATTAAAATTTCCTCTCTATAAATACTCAGTAGCTTTTACACCTAGCATTCAAGCAAATACATTTGTAGTCCATAAAGCATCCCACACTGAAATACTCTATTATTTCTATCTTTACTCCCTTTTTGTAAGAATGGAAATGTTTGGCAAGATTGCATGCTTTGTTGTCTTGTGCATGGTGGTGGTTGCACCCCATGCAGAGGCATTGAGTTGTGGCCAAGTTCAGTCTAGCTTGGCTCCTTGCCTCCCTTATCTTCAGGGTCGCAGCCCTCTTGGAGGGTGTTGTGGTGGTATTAAGGGTCTATTGGGTGCAGCCAAGACCCCAGAGGATCGAAAGACAGCATGCACTTGCCTGAAATTAGCCGCTAATTCTATTAAGGGAATTGATGCAGGCAAAGCCGCGAGCCTCCCTAGCGTTTGTGGAGTCAACATCCCTTACAAGATCAGCCCATCTACTGACTGCTCTAAGTATGTTTTTTATCAAAATAAAATTGAGTTAGAATGAGATGATATATATAACATAACTCATCATCATATCAAATATAGATATAATTATGACATCAAAAGTAGAGTAATAACATGATTAAATCACATCAAGATGATCAGATAATGCACATAGGTATATATCATAATGTTTATTTGTTAATGTTGGTTTACTTTGGGAATATGCAGGATTCAGCGAGGCTGATGAAAGCTCAACTTTCCAAAATGTAATCTAGCTTGTGGGGAATTAATAATAAGATGGATCGAGTTTGATCTAGCTCATGGATCCATTACTATATGTTGTATGGCTCATAGTTGATTTCTGTTTTTTTTTTGAGGTGTTAGCCCACAAAATCTGGGGCTACTAAGGGATCGGGGCCAATTTTCTCAAAAAATTACACCAACTCATCTTAACGAGCCCGCCAAGAGTTCCAGTAGGCCTTGTTTCACTTCTCTTTACCTTTTATATTAATTTCGTAGCTATACAAACTACTATGTACATATTAGCGAGGATCACCCTTTTGTCTATCCATATACTCCCTCTATTTAAAAAAAAAATGACCTGATTTATTTGACGTAACACGAAAATTAAAAAAATAAAAAAAAATTTAAATTTTATGATCCTAAATTAAAGCTATATCAAATACATAAAAATCTCCTTTAGTCTTGTAATCTTAAATATGTCATACAAAAAATTAAAATTAAAATATTGCAAAAAAAAAAAAAGGGAACTAGACACAGAGGGAGTGCATATTTATATGCGCCCTCCATGATCTATTCCATTTTATGTGATACTCTTTGATTTTGTCACATTGTTTAAGAAAAAAAGGAACACGTTTGAAATTTGTTAGACTAAAACAATCTTTAAATATTTGTGTGGTTGAGATTCATTTCATTAAAAATAGAAATAGAATTTTAAAATTAAAATTATTTCTAACTATAGGAAGGTGACATTAGTCCCACGTAAAAAGAGATAAAAGGGAGTATTCACTATGAATATTAAAAATTGGTGTCTACAACCAAATATACTATATTGACTGGCTAGATGACTAATAAATAGGAAACTAATTTCTGGATATTCGTGTTAAGTATGTGTAAAGAAGTAAGAAGCAATACGTTGTTGCATGAAGCAATGCAGAACCAAAATTTCGAGCTTCAAGGAATATGAGTGGGATCCTGATATTGATTTATAGGTTATTGATCGTCAAAAATCATACCCTCTTCTTCAATTTATGTGACGCTTTTTATTTTTCGAGAGTCAAATAGTTTAAATTTGATTGAGAAATAAAATATTTGTAAATTACGTAAAAAAATTTATAAGCCAGACCATTCAAAATATTAATAAAGATAATGAAAAATTTACGATTAAAGATAGACTTATTTAAATTTTAAAATTTGAAAAGTACCACATAAGTTGGGATGGGGAATAATAGATGGTGCCTCCTTTTTAACTTGAGAAAATATGTAAAAGCTTTTGGGGATTTCTTTTTTGGCCAAAACGGAATTTATTTATTAAACAAATTAGAAGACTATTACATTGGTAGTGTTTGTGCCTTCCGCTCCAAAGTAGTGGAATTTACATTAGAAGAAGCCCTAATATGGGCTACAACATCAGATTTCAAAATACTTAGATTGCCTAGGTTAGTATATGTTAGGATATTAATTTTCTTAGTAATATATCTTCCAAACGAGTCATGGTGAAGCTCATCTAGTTCCCATTATTCATTATGGCTCTCTTGGATCTTTCAGTAGCTAATTTGTGAGCCATTTTGTTACCTTCTCTGGAATTATGTCGCATTTGGGGAATCCCCAGTTTCTTCAGTGAGGACCTGCAAGCATTAGTAATGTTACTAAGGAGGGGTAGGGAATCATTTACAAGGCTTTTCTTAAAAAATCAAATAGGCCCTATTGAGTCAATTTTATTCATAATAATTCAAACGGATGCAAAAATTGAGCTAAGCCCAACATGAAAACCATACCCAGTATACTCTCGTGATTACAAATATCTAAGTTCTAACCCTAGCACAACAACAACAACAACAACATACCCAGTGAAATCCCACAAGTGGGGTCTGGGGAGGGTATGATGTTTCCTGGACCAGGTAAGTTCTAACCCTAGCACATGAATTTGTTTTCTAATGTCATGATCCAAGCCTAGGGTCTAGGAGTAATACAGCGAATGGAAAATTCGAAGGAACTCCAAATAAGCATTTTAAATATACATAGCACATCCTTGGTTGCGAAAGCAAAAACTAAAGCAAATAACACATAAATTCTAGGGGAAACGGGACCTTGCAGTCACGCTATGGGAATGTTGTAGGGAAGAGGATTAGCATGGATCACATAACAATTAAAGTCTAAGGGACAGGTAAGTATGACTCACACTATAGGGGCAATTAGGGACTTAATTAGGACTTTCATCTCCTCAATACAACAAAAGAGGGAATAAGGGACTAAGGGACTAAGGGAGTCTTTCGTAATAGATAGCATAGTAAAAGTCGAACTCATAACATACATAGCCAAATATCCAACAACACCTCTAATACAAAAGGAAGGGGGACCAACACCATCAAAAGATAATATCCATAGAAATACAAGTCTTAATAAGGCAAGAAAGTAAATGGCTATCGTCCCCGAGGTGGAGGATTCACCAATAATAATCTTCAACCGAATCGTCTAGCCATGTGGAGGAGGAGGATGGATAAGAGCTTCGATTCCTACATTGTTAGATCATGTAGGCAAAAAGTATATATGTGTTAGTACTTGGAATGTTCTAAGTATGCAGGGTGTAATGCAACAAAGAACATAAGTCATAATTAAACAATATGTATAATCGTAAACAATGGATAGAAGTTCAATATGTCATGAATGCTCAATGCCTTAGTCAACATATGCATGAGAAATCAAGTCACATAACATATCATACATAGATGGGAAGAGACTATAACCGACATGTATATTGTTATGTATAGGATCAATATACATAACAGTAGTGTACTTGTAGAATCACGTGGCTATTTCAATAAGCGAAATACATAGGGATGGCAATGGGGCGGGTGTGGGGCGGATTGAGCTCAACCCGTAAATTTTTTTAACCCCCCCTCCCCCCCGGCATGATGATTTTTTTTTATTTTCAACCCGTCCCATCCAGCCCCACATAAACCCATCCCGTTTAAATTTTAAAGTTCTTTTATTTTTTAATTGAATTTAATTTTTTTGACTAATTAACATCTCAACAACTAATTAACTATTTTTAGTTGACATTTTAACAATTGTTTCTTAGTCGTTAATTAAAAGTTTCTAATTAACATTTTAACAGCTAACAATTTATCGGACATGTCTAGCTTAAATTTTAGAAAAAAATAAAATTAAAGTCAATGTTTAATATAAAAAGTTTATATCTTTAATCTTTACTAATTAGAAAAATTTTATTTCTTCGAATTCCTATTTGACTTTTTAAATCCGCAGCCCGTCCCGCCCCGCATTAGTTTAAAAAAATACCTACTTCAACCCGCTCCTCATCCCCCCGCCTCGCATAGCTTTAAACCCGCCCCGCCCCGCATAGTTCTAAACCCGCCCCATACCCGCCACGCCCAGCCCCGTTGCCATCCCTAGAAATACATACAAATAACCACAATATAGTAAAACTCCACATATATAGAAAACATTAACAAGTTACCAATTGTGTTTCATTATACAATTCATGCTCAATATATCAATTGCGGACTGACAATCTTAAGCAACAATCAACAATGGTACTCTCGATCATAGGACTCACACCCAAATAATTAGTGTGTCAAAAGGTGACACCCAATTCAATGATGTGTCAGAACGTGACACCTGATCTAATGATGTGTCAGAATGTACATCGGATCCAACTATGTGCCAGAACATGACACTTAATAATGTATTGGAACGTGACACTTGATCTACAATCACAATCACAATTGCAACCACAATGAATGTTTTATAACTTGCCCAATTAACGTAATAAGTTCATTGTATGCAATGTGATTGTAAATAGTCATTTATATATTAGGTTCATTCTATCATTCCCTATTCACACACATGCAGGTAGTACTAATAACGTAGTTAACAAGCATATATGATATAAATAGGAATTTAAACTATCACCTACTTCGAAATAAACTTTGAAAATCCTTAAAGAATTGGAGCTTTCCCCTTTTTCAATGCCTTAACTCGTTTTTGGTCTAAAATCAACAAGACTTACAAAGAATCAACAAACAATAGCCTAAAATACCCGAATTATATCAAAATTCTATTCTTAGCCACTTTCATGATTATCTCCCCCAACTAGAGTTTTTTCCATTATTAATTTCAGGTTAAAACCTTCCCCTAAGAGAATTCTCATAGATTCTACGGTGTAGAAATCAAATTATAAATTAGCGGAACATTTAACTTATCTTTATCGAAAAAATTGGTGAAAAAAAAACTGAAGAAAAAACTGTCCTAGGTTGCTTCTAGTCTTTCAAGAACAAAGTGAGAAAAATAAGAATAATTTTAGGACTTTTTCAACTTAAACATGCAATTGTCCCGTCATGGCAGCCCCACCATAGTGGGATTGATTCTACCATTGCGGATTGCATGGAGACAAAAATTGAAATTTGCATCCCAAACCTTTATTTCACAATACACCCTCAAATCATGACGTTCTAGAAGCAACCCTTTGCGCCAAGATCAATCCTATAAGTTCTACTCTCCTGAATTTGATTTCCTAAAGTCGTACAAGCTCCTGATTGTCTTGATTATCAACTCAAAAAATCAAACTCTCATATGTCTGACCTCAATCCACTACCGAATTACCAAGACCTCATCTAAATCAACTTTCATTCAAGTCTAGCCTAAATTCAATTTTTTTTAGTTAACTCAGAAGCTTTTTAGCCTAAACTCTTTCCTCTTTAGTTTATCCATAACGACAAAGACATGTCATTACATTTTCGATATTATCACTAAATAATTATACTTAGATTTATAAAATTATTTAAGACATACAAATAAGAAGACTAATTAATACATTATACGCAAAATACGCCCTTCCATTATTAAGCTATCCCTATCATTAGATTTTTATTTTATTGAATAAAGTTTTATTACGGAAACATTAATTTTTTAATGCTAAGGGTATAACTGACATTAATTAAATGTTAGTCTTAAATTACTGAAATGTTACTCCCTTCGCTTCAATTTATGCAATTTATTTTAATTTAACACAAAGTTAAAGATAGAAAGAAAGACATTTAAAATTTGTGTTTAAAATAAGTTATAATGTTTATATAATTATAAATTATTTATATACATTTTAAAATTAAATTATTATTATTTAATATAAAATTATATCTTTTTTTAAAATTAATTTTAAAAAGTTATAAATTAAAATAAAAAAAATACTTATTTTGAAATAAATTTTTTAAAGAAAAACAACAATTAAAATAACATGAAAAGAATAGTTCATCGAGGTGCAACGTACAAGCACTAGCGCAAGCACTCCATAAATGAATTTGGTGAGTGGTTGAGACGATTGAGCATCACATATCTAATGACAGCCGACTATTAGATTGGCAGTATGTGTCCATTTCATCATATACTATATTTGTCGCTTATATTTAATTCGTTTTAAATTAATTAAATTTTTTAAATTTTTTTAAGATTCAAAATAGTTGAATCGTTCAAAATTCAAGATGAATATTTAAAACTTTTTTCATATTTGCCCTTTCATTTATTGAAGTTTTATATTTTCTAGGAGATAAATTACACTATATATTTATGATTCTACGAAGAATAATAATAAAAAATAAGGTGTAAATTTAACCTTAAGATGTTTTTCTTTATATATGTGTACTGTCTCATAAATTCAATTAAATGGGATGAAGGGAGTACTATATTTGTCACGAAGTACCAATACTAGATTGTATATGATGCAATTACAGAAGATGAAAATATCCCTTATTACCCAAAAAACATAAAAAAAAAAAATCCACTTTAGTTGATGAGGATATTACAGCATACTCTACTCCATAATATAAAGATACGTCCTGTTCTATTTTATGGAATAATATTTGAACTTTAAAAATTAAAACGAATTATTTTTTGATCCTAATTGTCTATATGTCTTGCCTCACGTAGATAGACAAGAAGAAAAACATATAACATTTTATTTTTAAACTCAATATTCTTCTATAATCTTCTTCAAAACTGTCATATTTTTATATTAGAAATTTTAGTTTCAACATTTTAATTTAATCCCTTTAATGACGCTTCTTATAAAATAGCATAATGTTTAATACTAATAAAATCCAATGAGCTATAATACTTTTGATACATAATTTACGTTTTTAATTATTAAAGATAATAAAATGCAAAATTAAAAGATCTTTAAATTTTAAAATTCATTAACCAATCAAACTAAACATAAACTTTAAGCATATAAATAATTAAAAAGTAGGTCACCAAAATTAAGTGAACTCGATTAAAAGAACGGACAAGCTCTCTTGATTACCTCAACTACCAACTAATTCTCTCGTCACTCCATTAATTAATTAACTATTCTTTCCATTATTTTTTACTTGTTAATAGCTATATGAAGATGTCCTGTATTAAACTATGAAAGAACAAGTGTAGTATTAATATATAAAATTACATAATACTGATAAGATCACGTGTCCATTCCAATAAGCGAAATATATACAGGTAATCAAAACATAAAAAATCACACATATGCAAAATGAATAATAATTTATCAGTTCATGCTCAATATATCAAGTTCACAATATCAATTTCAAATGCAATACCTAACGATAGTCCTCTTATGAGACCCACAATGATGGCAATTTCAATCCATATAAAGTGAAAAGAGTCCAGCTAATCCATATGTTTTTAAAAAAAAATTACTTGAATGAATACCTTTTAATAAATAATTTTATTTTAGCTATTATTTATAGGAACACATAGCAATACTATGATAAATCTACACTTATATTAAAAGTGAACTATGTATACAATATAAATGTTATAAAAATTTTAAAATATATTATACTTGTGTTATAAATAGTTCTATGTAATATATATTAAAACTATATTATAAAGTGTTCAATGATTTTTTTATTATTATTAATATAGATGGTAAATATTTTCTTAATATAATATATCTATGTAAGTTTTTCATTTTTAAATGGACAAATATAAGTTGATCTATTTTAAGAACTCATGCAAATATGATCTAAATGGATAAAATACGAGAATCCACATATATCAATAAATTTCCATTAATAATAAAAAAAATTCTTAATTGTAGGTGGGGGAGGGGGAGTTAGAGGTAGAAGCCTAGCCCCCCATCCCCATCCTCACCCCAACCCCAAATTTAAAAAATAAACAAATTTTAAAAAAAGTTGAATTTTTTTCACCACCCTACCTCCAATTTTTTTCCTAATTAAACATGACACTGGATCTAAAATATATGTTAAAACGTGACACACGATCCAACAACCACAACCACAATCACAATCACAATCATAATCACAACCACAATGAATGTTATACAAATTTGCACAATCAAGTAACATATTCATTACATGTTGTCATGCTCCGAGCCTACACCCTGGACGTGGCTGACACTCGGAGACCATTTCTGGTCCCAAGCGAACCACTTGGCCTGGCTAACTTACTCAGCGGAAGACAATAATACTGAAATGGACTAGAATAGGCTCAAAATTTATGAAACTTAAAATAAAATAGTAAAGTATACAACCTGACTAAAAATCTTTCAAAGAAATAACTTGATATAGTATCTTTCTAATCTACGAAGCCTCTTAAGTACTGACTCTGAAATAAGGCACAGAGAAGGCTCATAGGTACCTCAACCACAATAAATACAGATAAATGAAACTCCTGAGGTCCTCTAGATGCTAAGAGGCCTCACCGACCGCTGATGGGGACTGTCCTACTAAGCATCTGCTAACAAAGACACCTGCATCTGCATCATGATATGATGCAGCGCCAAAGGTGTCAGTACGTGGAATGTACGATATGTAAGATGGCAAAAAAGTACTGAAGATAGAATACTTACTTTAAAATTGCACTTGGAGATAGCTTAACTAACAAAATATATCATGCATATGAAATATATTTACATTCTTAAACTTGTCAAAAGTGCAACTCAATATAAAAGAAACACTTACGTTAACGCATAAATGAGCATAGTTAAAATATATGTAAAATATGGTGCTCAAAAATTTAGCTCTGTACTTGGCTCAACTCAACTAAATGTGCATCATAAATAAAGAAATACTTGCTAAAATATATGTAAAATATGGTGCTCAACAATTTAGTTCTGTACTTGGCTCAACTCAGATAAATACGCATCATAAATAAAGAAATACTTGAAGAAAGAAATACTAAATCTCAGTGTATAAAATTATAGACTTTACTTCTTGGGGAGTTTCTCTAACCGACAACCATCACTATGAGCTTGTGATGATACAACATCTTGCCCACGCTGCCAGAGCTGTCCTGTATTTTTCTGAGGTAGGGAACGAAGAACTAGGGGAGGGGATCCATCCCAAAACTAGGACTTAACCCAGCTTTAACTTTTCTTAAATTTTTCTCAACTTGTCTTAAACATTTCTTTAACTGAAAATACTATTGTTACGAGTGTCTCAAAACATAACCTTATTACTCAGCTATCTTTCAAATACAAGCTTGAAATACTCCTTAAAACTTAGCTTAAAAGGTACTCATACTAGTCTTTGTTTTCTTGAAATAGTACAAGATTTTCAAGAAAGCTTTACAACAATAAATGTTGTTCATAAATGATCATAACTTGATGACAATACTTTAATTGAATAATATAGAGATCAAGAATCATAATATTCATCAAGATATCTATGGAATTTACCATGAAAGTTAACATACTTTACAAAGTTTACCGGAATTTAATCTCAACAACTACTTGAAAGTTCATGGGTGAAAACTAGCTTCTATTCTCAAAGATATTCTTGAAAATAATAGTTTTAGGGTGGCCTTACATACCTGAGAAAGAATTCTTGAAGAATTTGGGAAGAATTTTTGAGCTCTACTACGATCTTGATTTTTGTTTATGCTTGAATTTTCTTGGGAGGGTTTCTCTGAAAGAATGAAAGTGGGTTTTCTACGTTTAGGACTTAATTTATACTTAAAATCGACTAGTTTAGGATTATGGTGTGTGGGAAAGGTTGAAACTACCCTTCCCAATTAAAAGCAGAAAAAGGTCCATCTTTGTACTGGTGCGCATCGCACACCAGTGTTGAAATTCAATTTTTTACAATTTTCAACCTTCGTTGAATTTTTGAAAAAAATAAAGCGTGATTCTGCGTCCTTTTCGCGTTGCGGAAGGGACGCGGAAAGCTCACTGTTTTTTATTTTCTTTGATAAAATAATTCACATTTTTTTCGTGTTAAAGTCGAGTCGAGACCATTTTTCGACTCAAATTTTTTGCACTAATCGCAAATTGGATCTTGGATTTGCATATGGAGCATGGGAAGATACGTTACACGCAAGGTTAATTCTAGGTATAGTTTAGTCTTTTCACCAGGTGTTACAATATCTCCCCCTTGGGATCATCCGTCCTTGCATGATGAGAATGCTGTGGTAATGAGGCACAAATAAACTCAAGACTCATGGCGATACTCAATAACTCAAACTGTCCACCCCTTACCGATCTTACTAGTCTCTATTCGGACTCCAGAATATACACATCAAGGACTTAAATACTCCAAATCATGGGTGAACAAAGACTCAAGAGTCAAAATCTCAACTCCGTCAACTTAAGAGTATAGCTCTTACTCAATCTCTATCTTACCACCTCCTTCTCTTCCGTTCAAGCCTACTTCTAAGCCTCAAGATGTTATTCACGAGATAATTATATTAATAAAAAGACAATCCTCAATACTCATCTCTAAACTCCCACGGGGCTTTCATTCAAGATCACTAAACTAATCCTCCTCACTGTTATGCTCTTTTGTTCGAGTTCTATCCTTCATTAACAGGAGCTTGCAAGTCCCATCATCACCTAAGTCTACGGAATATTCCCATCATCTTGAAGCCTAATTCAAAGTCACCAAGTGCTACCTCTAAGTTGATCACACTTATGCCCATCTAATTTATGAGGACTATGTATTGCACCTTTCTGGAGGCTTGCTTATAAAGAATACCATTCTCATACATCTATTCCTCACTTAATGACGATTATGCCTTCGAGCTTATCATCCTAATCACTTCATAGCTTCTCAGAAGTCGACATTACTTAGAATTCGCTAAACTTATGATAGTACCTCTACACCATCAATTTCATTAACTCCTATTAAGAGGCATGTCAATTTACCCTTACCTGACTGTTACATACTACTAGGTCTCATCTCTATCTGTAACTTTAAGCGGAACAAGCGTACTATAATCGTCACCCATTCCCTTTCATCTGGCACAACTCATCAATTATCATCATCATTATCAATACCAAAGACAGAATTTCTATGAGGGCTTAGGGTATAATATCGTAAGCACTATTCCTTCAGGAAATCTGATATGAGGACATTCATAACATGATATGATGCCACTAGGGGCTCATCACGAGTTTATAAAACTATATATACTGGAATGCTCAAATCTTGCCTTGGATAACAAAAAGGCTGGAAACTATTGATTCATGAAATAAGACCAGAATTGTTGAATGAAGTTATCACTTCTCACTTTAAGAGCTGAACATGAACACATATCAACATGAAGTGAATGAGTCTGGATCATGGGCATGGTGCCCTTGCATAGATAGGAATAAGGCATCATTACGATAAAGTATAAGGAATATGAGATAGGAAAGCATTGACGCCTCGTTTGGATCAACTTATCACCATCAAAAGCTCAAGGTCTGCTTTGGATCATTATCTAAACTTCTCCCCCTTTTAGCTCAAAGGTCACCTCTCTAAATCTGTGAACTAATTCTCTTCACTATGATATAAGTACAACCCTCTAGACAATTGGAGCACTACTATGTACAAAATGCTTATATCCTCCGGTTACTTACTACTCAAAGTTGTGAAACTGCTGTTAAAACATTCTTCCGAGGTACCAACCTCTAACCTTCTTCTATAGGTATAGGTATCTTCAATTTCTTGCTACTTTCACCGATACAACATTTGCTTTCTAGGACGTATGATCTAATATCTCTCTTTTCTGTCTGCTCGCACTCATCTTCTATATTCTTTTATATTGGACTGAAGGAAGCCTGAACTACAACAGAGATCTCCTAATTATCTATTATTATCCTCCTTGGACTCAACTCTTAAGGGTAGTAGAGAAGGTCTACATTAGCCTACTTCACCTTGACAACTCAATGTTCTATCCAGATTCTCGTAGCCATCATAAGTTAGAGCCTCCTACAGTTGTACCCTATCATGACTCCACATCTTAATCCTCTTGCTATAACGAGCTATCCTCAATCCACTATCCCTACCAAAGGGTCACCTACACCACACTCATACTTAACATTCCTTAAAAGTCAACATCTTAATCCGGAACATACAATTCCCCAATACAAACTATCACTATCACAACATTATCTCCCTTTTCACACGACTTCTCATAATTTAAGCTTAAGGTCTAGTACTAACACAGGCATTACACTCTCTTATCATATCACACCTACTCATAACTACTAGGTAAAATTCTAGAAACAGAGGCCCACTAAAACCTCGTAGCAAGTACTCAGTCAACATATCTCACACTTATAAACTGGCTTGGATATACATCTTAGGCTCTCTTTTTATCTAATGATTTAGCCTCAATTCACTATCTTCATCTAAAGATCACATACAATGTTCTTGTAACATCATACTTCTTTCAAGTCAATAGCTTAATTTCTCGCTAATGTTATGTCAAGTCTACTAGAACTATCCTCCAACTAATAGTGTCACTCTCATCCTGTTGTCCTTTCTTTACATGATACCCATTTAAGGTTCAAGCTTAAGGTTTAATACTAAACACATGCATCCACACTTCTCATATACATATATACTCTAGTAACTCTAAACTACTAGATAAGGTCAAGAATTGTTAGATCACCAACCCTCATGATAAGAATTAATTCTCCAGCTCATGGTCTGTCTAAGCATAATCCATCATCATACTCCCTTTCCTAGGTCAGATAGTATTCACTCCTCTATCACACCTCCTTACCTGGCTAAGCTTGTAACTCTATAATTCTCACATGACTCCCCTTTCAAAATCATGAGCCTAGTTTATATCTACTACTTTGTGCCCTCTTTTCTCGCATTCAGCACCTATACTCATCATTACTAACACTATGCTACTTCAACATCAACTTCTTTCATATTCGAGTGTGCACCTTCTTATATAAACTAATGACTCTTCATATACCTTATCATAGAAGCTATACTATTCTTACTTCTCTTTAACCAAAACCTGTAAGGAACGCGACTAATCACCACAGGACTCTATTCTCACTCTTTGTGATTACTACATCTTTCTAGCTCTGGGAACCTTCTATCATATGGTTTAAAAAGGACTTCAATCTCTTTCTCTCAAGGGGAGAGAATATTACTAAGTATTAGAGACATAACTTAATTTTTCTCTCAAGAATAACATCTGCAAAATGATAGAGGGAATATAGTCTGGAAAACATCATATCTTGCTCCAACTCAAATACACGATTCATGTGAATAAGAGTGTAATATTATAGATCGATAACTCAAGCACACTAGCTGGCTCATCTCAAGCCTAGTATAGTCTCTTTATTTTCTAAATACTTTATCTGAAGGGAACTTAACAATAAGGATATGGGATTTTCTGTTCCAACCACCTTAATTATGAGAGTTAATCGAACGAATCTGGAAACTACACAGATATATACAAGTTTCTTATAAAGTAATTTTATCGCACAATCTAGAGTATGAAAAAAGAAAAACTTTTCTTAGATGTCAATAGTCCCTCATTTATAGAAGTGGAGCCGCCACAATCATAAATAAGACTCTACAGACATGACTTCGTAGACACCCTCGGACATTTGAACTCTGTGCTCTGATACCATTTTTGTGTCATGTCTCGAGCCTACTCCCTGGATGTGGTCGGCACTTGAAAATTATTTCTGGTCCCAAGCGAACCACTTGGCCTGGCTAACTTATTTAGTGGAAGACAATAATACTGAAATGGACTAGAATAGGCTCAAAGTTTATGAAACTTAAAATAAAATAGTAAAGTATACAACTTGACTAAAAAATTCTTTTGAAGAAATAACTTGATACAGTATTTTTCTAGTCTATGAAGCCTCTAAAGTACTGACTCTAGAAATGAGGTACCGGAGAAGGCTCATATGTACCTCAACCACAATAAATACAGGTAAATGAAACTCCTGGGCTCCTCTGGATGCTAAGAGGCCTCATCGCTCGCTGATGAGGCCTGTCCTACTAAGTATTTGCTAACCAAGTCACCTGCATCTGCATCATGATACGATGCAATGCCAAAGGCGTCAGTACGTGGAATGTATGTTATGTAAGATGGCCAAAAAGTACTGAAGATAGGATACTTACTTTAAAAGTGCACCTGGAGATAGCTTAACTAACAAAATATATCATGCATATGAAATATATGTTTACATTCTTAAACTTTTCAAAAGTGTGACTCAATATAAAAGAAACACTTACGTTAATGCATAAGTGAGCATAGCTAAAATATATGTAAAAATATGGTGCTCAACAATTTAGTTCTGTACTTGGCTCAACTCAGCTAAATATGCATCATAAATAAAGAAATACTTTAAGAAAGAAATACTATATCTCAGTGTGTAAAATTATAGATTTTACTTCTTGGGGAGTTTCTCTAACCGACAACCATTACTATGAGGTTCGTGATGATATAATATCTTGTCTACGCTGCTAGAGTCGTCCCGTACTTTGCTGGGGTAGGGGACGAAGAACTAGGGGAGTGGATCCATCCCAAAACTAGGTCATCTCAGTGGCTAATGAGGAATGTACCTTGGTACAATCCTATCCTATGCTGGCTACATAGTTTATGAGTTCGAGTAATTTATTCTACTCTCGCTCATATCGGTGCTCAATACTACTCCCAAAACACTTTTATATAGCTCATAATTGTAAAGAATATGAATTCTCAAAATCTTATCTTTCGGGGACTTAGCCCAGCTTTAACTTTTCTTAAACTTTTCTCAACTTGTCTTAAACTTTTCTTTATCTGAAAAATGCTATTGTTACAAGTGTCTCAAAACATAACTTTATTACTCAGCTATCTTTCAAATACCAAGCTTGAAATACTCCTTAAAACTTAGTTTAAAAGGTACTCATACTAATCTTTCTTTTCTTGAAATAATACAAGATTTTCAAGAAACCTTTACAACAATAAATCTTATTCATAAATGAGCATAACTTGATGACAATACTTTAATTGAATAATATAGAGACCAAGAATCATAATATTCATCAAGATATATATGAAATTTACCATGAAAGTTAACATACTTTACAAAGTTTATCAAAATTTAATCTCAACAACTACTTGAAAGTTCATGGGTGAAAACTAGCTTCTATTCTCAAAGATATTCTTGAAAATAATAGTTTCAGGGTGGCCTTACATACCTGAGAAAGAATTCTTGAAGAATTTGGGGAGAATTCTTTATCCCTACTACGATCTTGATTGTTCTTTACGCTTGAATTTTCTTGGGAGGGTTTCTCTGAAAGAATGAAAGTGGGTTTTCTGCCTTTAGGACTTAATTTATACTTAAAACCAACTAGTTTAGGATTATGGGGTGTGGAAAAGGTCAAAACTACCCTTCCCAATTAAAAGCAGAAAAAGGTCCATTTTTGTACTGGTGCGCGTCGCGCACCAATGTTGAAATTCAATTTTTTGCAATTTTTTAACCTTCGTCGAATTTTTGGAAAAAACAAAGTGTGATTCTACGTCATTTCCGCGTCGTGGAAGGGGCACGGAAAGCTCACTATTTTTTATTTTCTTTGAAAAAATAATTTGCGTTTTTCGCATCAAAGTCAAGTCGAGACCATTTTCCGACTCAATTTTTCGCACTGATCGCAAATTCGATCTCC
>DF361005.1:23330-33719 GCA_000787875.1 Solanum virginianum | reverse complement strand
CGCAAATTCGATCTCGAATTTGCACACGGAGCATGTGAAGATACGTTACACGCAAGGTCAATTCTAGGGGTAGTTGGTCTTTTCACCGGGTGTTACACATGTAATTTGATCACAAAATAGTAATTTTATTACTCCTTCTGTACCATTTTAATTGAATTTATGAGCCAATGCACACATATTAAGAAAAACATTCAAAAATAAAATTTTAACCATACTTTTGGCTACTACCCTTTTTGGAGTTATAAATTATAGTGTAATAATTTGTCTCCTAGAAAGTATAAAACTTCAATAAATGAAAGGACAATATGAAAAAAAAGTTTTAAACATTCATCTTGAACTTTGAACAATTCAACTATTTTGAACATTGTAAAAAGTTACAAAAATTCAATTAATTTGAGACAGAGGGAGTAGATTCTATCCATCATTTCCTATTCACATACATACAAATAACACTAACGATGTAGTTAACAAGCACATATAACATAAAAAGAAATTTAAATCATCACCTATCTAGAAACAAGCCTTAGGAATCTCTAAAGTACTGGAGCTTTTTCTTTTTCCAATGCCTTGGCTCTTTTTTTTTTTTTTTTTGGTTTAAGGTAAATAAGAAATACAAAGAATCAATGAACAATGGCCTATAATATTCGAATGACATCAAATCCTAACCTTTCGTCACTTTCATGATCATCTTTCCCAACTAGGACTTTCCTCACCATCAATTTTAGGTAAAATCTTTCTCCTAAGAAGATTCACATAGATTTTAATATCTAGGAAGCAAATGACAAGTTATATTAGAGGAATGATTAACTTATGTTTATAAAAAAAAATAGGTGAAAAACTGAAGGAAAATAGCCCTAGGTTGCTTCTGGCCTTTCAAGAATGAAGTGAGAGAAATAAAAAGTGGTTTTAGGACTTTTATAACTTAAACTCGTGACTGTCCCACCATGGCAGTCACTTATCCTACCATGGCAGCCCCCAGACATGGCGGTAATGATTTTGCTTTGGAAGTTGCACAGAGAAAGAAACATTGAATTTGCGTCTCAAATCTCCATTTCGCAACACACCGTCAAATCATGATGTTTTAAAAAGTCAACCTTTGCAACAAGATTAATTTCGAGAGTTTTACTCACTCGAATTCATTCACGTAAAATCATACTGGTTTCTTATTGTCTTGGCTATCAACTCAAGGGACCAAACTCATGAATCAAACCACAATTCATTACCTAATTGTCCCAGACTTTACATAACTCAAATTTCGTTCTGGGCTAGGCTAGCTCAAAATTTTCAAGTTACTACCTAGAAGTTTTTCTGGTTCAAATTCTTTTCCTATTAATCCATTCATAATCACCGAGATAGGTCGTTACACCCATTCATTAAGAAAATAATCATTGATATAAGTATTTTACCACATTATCCTTATTAATTGTTATTATAATTATTAAGGTTGAAAAAATGACTAGCTAGGAGATGAAAAAATTGTCTTCTCTTGATAAATCAGAAGTGACAAGTAAAAATAAAAATTTATTTAAAAAATAATTAACAGTAAAAGTTAACGGATGGGAGAAATGCTCCCTATTTTCCCTCTATAAAACCCCCCCTAAAAGTCTCACTAGCTTTTGCACCCAACACGCAATCAAATAGTACTAAATTACATTTATTACTAAGAATTGATGAAAATGTTAGGCAAACTTGCATGTTTTGTTGTTTTGTGCATGGTGGTAGTTGCACCCCATGTAGAGGCAATCATCACCTGCGGCCAAGTTCAGTCTGGGTTGGCTCCTTGCATCCCTTATCTACTAGGCCGCGGTGCTATAGGAGGCTGTTGTGGTGGTCTTAAGAGTCTTTTGGGTGCAGCTCAGACCACAGCGGATCGAAGGACAGCATGCAATTGTATAAAAGCAGCAGCTCGTGCTGTTAAGGGAATTGATCCAGGCAGAGCCTCTGGTCTCCCTACTACTTGCGGCCTAAACATCCCTTACGATATTAGCCCATCCGTTGACTGCTCCAAGTACGTTAATTTTAATTTTTGTGATTTAAAATAAGTCATAGATATTTGTGTTGTTATAAATTATTTCACTAAGAATAGAATGAGCATTTTAAAAGAAAATGAATTGTATAATTTGAAACAAAAGGAATAATTATTGTGATTCAGAATGAACGATTTCTACTACCAATTAAATTGTCGTATGTCTAACATGTTACATATGGATGGGTACTCCCATACATGATCAATTAAAGTAAATAATTTTACTGGTTGACTATTTTAAAGATAGATTTTTATTTTTATTTATTATTTTTAACTTATTAAGAAATGATAATTTTTTTTAATATTTTATCCTTAATTAGAATTAATCATTTATTTCTCAAATCATTTTCTCAAGATCAAATGCGAAACGTCAATTAGTAGGGATAGTATGCTAAAATAATCATGTCAATTATTACTTTTTTGTGAATGTGCCAAGTCTATATATGACAAATAAAAGTGAATGGAGAAATTAAAGTATAAAAAAAGTAAATTACTACATCACCTATTCCTTTTTAAGAAAAAACTAACTAGGAGTGTAGATTGACTTATATAGTCCTTATTAATTAATTCTTTAATCCTTATATCTACTTATGTTCTTTTTAGTTTTAGAATAATTAATGCGATGGATAAAATTGAAAAAAAAAATCAATTCTCTCTTGATTTTTTAAATTGACGAGTATTTAGGAACAACTATAGTTAGAACAAGAGAGTAGATTTTTTATTATTTCTTGCGTAATATTTCTTTTGTTTCAATTTGTGTATCTTACTTTCTTTTTTCTTCAATTTAGAAAAGAATGTCTTTTTTTTACAGTTATATAATTCTAATTTTCACATGACGCGTAGAATAAAATGCATTTTGATATATTTTGCATATTCTTAGTAGGATCATAAAATTTAAAAGTCATCTTTATTTTTTAAATTATGCAAGTCAAAAGCAGACAGATAAATTAAAACGGAGAAAGTTATACTATTAATTTGCTCCTAATGAGAAGATTATTGTACATGTATATATCTATATAGCTAGGATGTTGCTAATGTTGATTTAATGTGGTTCTGCAGGATCCCGTAAGGCTGATGAAAGCTGAACCACTACTAATTATGAAAGTAGCTATATAAGGAGAAGAATAAAAAGGGTCGAAAACATATAGTTCGACCCTTTTATTATTTTGCGTCTTTTGGAGTCATATACATATAGTCAGTGTATTGTAATGAAACTTTGGTGGTTGGTTGTTTTACCATCCAATCCTAATGTATAATACATATATAATATATAGTTCTATCTTACATTTTGTGATACATACATGATGTAGATAAATTGTTCAACGACTCTACCCGTATTAAATAGCCCGCATAGGCAATTGATGATCATTCAATATTCCCTTATATAAGAAAGGACGTTGACCTGTCTGTTTCACTGTCCTTATTTTGTCCTTTCTAAGAAACTATGCAAGTAGCTTCTTTGGCTCAACAATTGAAGCTTTATTTTGTGACTAAAAGGTCTTATGTTCGACTCTCGATATTCACAAATATTTTTTAAGTATTTCTAATTAAGGAGGAGGTCATGAGCTCGTAACTTCTTTGGCTCAACGGTGGAAGCTCTATTTTGTAACTAAAAAGTCTTGTGTTCGACTCTCGATATTCACAAACATTTTTTAAGTATTTCTAATGATGGAGGAGGTCATGAGCTCAACTCTCGACATCCTCAAACATTTTTTTTAAGTACTTCTATGTGTCGTCGTCCTTAATTTAAGTTCCTCAAGCAGGCAGCAGATCGACATGCCAGCTTACATACACAATTTTCTTATGGTTCTTCCATTTTTATTTGTTTGTCTTATTTTTAGTATTAAAAAATTCTACTAATCATAATATTTAAAGCTGCACAAGCAGACAACAGCTCGACATGCCTGCTTGAGCAGTTTGAGGGTATATTCATAATTTTTTATGGTTCTTCCGTTATAATTTGTTTACTTTATGTTTAGTGTTAAAAAATGCTAACTAATCATGATAATTAAATCTGTTCAAGTAGGCAGCAGCTAGACATGTCTCTTGAGTAACTTGAGAGTATATTCGTAATTTTTTATGGTTCTTCTGTTGTAATTGCTCAAACGGGCAGCAAGTCAGCATGCCTGCTTAAGCAGCTTGACGATATATTCATAATTTTTATGGTTCTTTCGTTATAATTTGTTTGTCTTATTTATTGTGTTAAAAAATACTATTGATCATGATAATTAATTAACGAATTAAAATATTTCTAAAAAATATATTACGTCACAATATTAATAATATAAAATATTTAAAGATCATATTAAGATTTTAATTAACTATCTAAATTATATCTATATCACTTAATTAAAATAATAAAAAAGAATATTGGGCCCGCGCTAGCACGGGCACCGATATCTATTATTGAAATAAACCCGCAGTTGAATAGTAGAGAAATTCAAAGTATCGTGATGGAGAGGCTTAGTTAGCCGTTAAGGGAATAGTAGGGATATTTATAGTTAATAATTTAACTAGGAAAAACTAAGTTTGTACCTCTTAAAAGCAAACTATTTACATTTATGTATTCCTTTGCATTTTGAACCCCTATACTATTAAAATTTTGCCCCCCTAATATTAAAATTCGCACACTGACGTCATGCTGATGTTAGCACCTGCTTGTATGATATACAAATAGTGTATCACAAATGATTAAGCTCAATCCTATATGACACTGATATGATATAAATATACCGACAAAGTATAACGAATATATTTTCTACTAATTTAGAGTTTAATAATTTTTTTATTTATTTTTTAAAAAAATTCCTATATACCAGAGTATCAATATACCACCAGAGTATCATAAAGGACTAAGCTTATTATATATAATACCGCTATGGTATATATATATACCGCCAGAGTATATTTCATAGTATTTATGCTGACGTTAGCATGATGTCAGCACGCAAAATAAAAAGGGATAAGTGGGTAGAAAGGTAAATAGTTTAGATAATGGATCGATTAAGGATAAATAGTTTAGATTGGGTTTATTAAGGGTAAATAATTTCAAATTAGATCTATTTTGTGTACTTTTCCATTTAACTAAGTACATGGGCCACATTAGTTTATTGGGCCACTGTTTGTATTGGGCCATACAATTTTAGGAAAAAGTACACGGAATACACCTAATTTGAAATTATTTACCCTTAATAGACGCAATCTAAATTATTTACCCTTAATAGACCCATTACCAAACTATTTATCTTTCTACTCACTTACCCCTTTTTATTTCGCATGTTAATGTCAGCATAAGTATTATGAAATATACTCTGGCGGTATATATACCATAACGGTATCATATAGAATGAGCTCAGTTCTTTGTGATACTTTGATGGTATATTGATACCCAATTTTTATATAGAATTTTTTTAAGAAACATATAAAAAAATTATTAAACTCTAAATTAGTACAAAATATATTCGTTATATACTCTGTTGGTATATTTATACCATATCGGTATCATATAGGATTGATCTTAATCATCTGTGATACTCTGTTGGTATATGTATACCATATTGGTATATCATACAAGCAGATGCTGACGCCATGCTGATGTCAGCACGCAAATTTTAATATTAGGGCGGCAAAATTTTAATAGTCTAGGGATACAAAATGTAAAAAGGTATATGAATGTAAATAGTTTGTTTTAAAGGGGTAAAAGCTTAGTTTTCCCAAATTTTATTCTATCCAACAACCCTCACAAGCTAGGAGTGGTGAACAGATTCTTAGCTTGGACATAAGGACTTCATGTTGTTGTCTCTACTTAAGCCTTTTGTAAGTGATGTGCCACCAAAATACGACACTTTTGATGCTTTAAACTTGAAATTTTGTGTGTTTTCTTACGATTTTTAGTAGATTTGATTTATGTTTGTGTTGTTTTTACAGGATTGTAGAGTTCAAGATATTTTTATGAGGATTGCCAAAGTTTTGCAGTTTTTTGCTTACTGGTAAAAAAAATTACCTATGGACCGTGGTTTGATCCACGAGCCGTAGGTGGATGTTCCTGCTTTGATTCTGTCACGACTTGGACCTAGGGTCTAGGAGTGACATGGCGAATAGGAATCCGAGAGTCTCCAAACAAGCCTCAAAGTACCCAAAATTCATATCATCGGTTCAGAAGTGTATTCAAATAGTAAGCACATAGTTTTAAGGAATGGAAAAGTAGGACTCGCGCTATGGGAATATCATAGGAAAAGGGATTAACATGGATTCACATAACACGTAACAGATAAAGATAAAGACGCGGGTAAGTATGACTCACTCTATGGGGGCAATTCGGAATTTAGGATCTTCCACATTTCCACATCAAACATACATATATATCATAATTCTCATAATAAATTCGTAATAGCCATATCCAATTGATTACCATAATCATAAGCTTCAAATACTACACATAACACATAGATCCAATAAGAGTCTACAAGATGTCTAACAATACCTCTAGTCATAAGATGGGCAGGGCCAAGACATAACCCGGGCTCACCCTCAAAGTAATTAATATAAATAAAGCAGCATAGGTGGAGGAATGATGATTGGTCCTTGGAAGGTAGGACTCACCACAACAAGCAAATCTCAAGATCCAAGCTAGATGTCATATGGTGGATGAACGTAGTCCTCAATCCCTATATGGTGAAATCATATAGGCAAAATTATGTGTTAGTACGTTGGAATGTACTAAGTATGTGGGATGCAATGCATGTAACTTATCATAGCTTGCATACAATGTTAGATGACAAGGGCACGTAATATAGAAGTGATCATATATCAAAGGAGGGTATCTAGCAATATGCCAGAAATAAATGATGCATGAATGCAAAAATGCTTCATAAACATTGAGGATGAGACGTAATCGACATGAGACCAAGTGAACTATGCCTTGGGACCCCATTGTCTCCTCCACAATGATAAGAAGTGACCTACTTGCCAAAGGTAGATCCTTAACATACTTTTCTCCTTGGGGCATAAACATAATCCTATGTTAGGTACATAGTTCAAAGAAAGGAGTATGGACCTTTGGGGATAGTCCATGCCGACATCCAATCCATCGGTGCTAGGTTGTCATCCTGTAAAAGAGGCATAAGACTTTCAAATCATTATATGCATTCTTAGGCTTAAAATCCAAATCACATTCTTCGTAATCATGCATAATAGGCTAAAAAGCCAAAACATTCTTTATATAATACTTTCATGCATATGGATAGCATCTTTGGAGCACCTTATTGAGAGATGGGTATGGACCCTTGGGAATAGCCCACTCTGACTCAAATCTTAATCAATGCTACCATAAACATAGTGGTGTAAACACCCATAATTGTTCCAAGAGCCATAATTATAGACTATGTGATCACATTCTTGTCATAACCAATATTTTATCAAAATCATAACATAAATCATAATTGGGCTTAACCTAATTCATAATTTCCATAACAATTCAATGTCATTAATGCAAATGCCATGAATGATGTGAAAAAAGTATGGGTAATTAAGATTCAATCTAAAATCAACAATATAATATGAAATTCAAGTGAAAACTGAATTAAATACACATTTAAAATCATAATATAATCACTCATACATAAACAAGCCTTAAAAAGGGAGACACATATTCATAATTTTATAAACTCAATGTAAATCATCATAAAAGGGCTTAAAGTAACTTAAAATAATCAAATATGTACACCTCATACATCAATTTAATTTAATAAATCTAAATAATAAAAATCCATATTCAAAGAGAGGTTAAATTCATGAAATTTGGTTAAAAAATTTTGGGTCTCCTTGATTGGAAGGAATCAAGGATCAAACCCATATATTTAGACACAATTGAAGAAATTCCAAGAGGAGTTTGAAGAAGACTTTTACCTTGATCCCCAAGTTGAGATTTTCAAGAGTTCTTTAGAGGAAGTTAAGAGAGTTTAAAATGTGAGGAGTGAATTTTGAATATTAGGAATAGGGTTTAGATCATTTGGAGGTCTTAAGATAACTTAGGAAGTCATAAAAGACCCTTAGGAGAAGCCACAATTACAAAAATATCATTAATGAAGAAAAATTCATATTCCTTGCCAGGGGTCCGTGAAGAGGTCTCGCGGTCTGTACAAGGTTTCACGGACCGTGAAACACTCCCGTATAGCTTTACTTAGGCAAATTTCAGAAAATACTACATACGTGGGCTTTACGAAAATGGGCATAACTTCTTCATCTGAACTCTAAATGAGGTGAAACTGAATGCTTTTGAAAGCTAATTCAAAGAGCTTTAATTGGATGGTTCGTGGGCCACCCAGTTCATTATTTGCTAAGACATATGCCCCTTTAAATTAGACCCTTCTATCGGTACTAATGAAAAACTTAGCCAATGGAATTCCTTTGAACTTGGCTTGATGTAGAGACCCATGATGGCCTTAAACAACATAAATAAGCTTGAATAGAAGGCTTGAAAGTAAACTTAGCTTAAGCTTAAAGATCTCATACTTAGAAAACTTTTACAAAATTTGCTCCATGGAAGACCCACACAGCCCGTGAAAGTGGCCGTGTGACCACACTTTGCTCCAAATATGGGAGTTTCAAGCTCAAGGCCATCACACGGCTCTCCACATGGTCTGTGAAGTGTCACATGATTCGTGAAGTGTCCTAATATGATGTGCCTTAGCCCGAACTCCACACCAAGGCCACACATTCAAAATTAAGGTCAAGTACCACTTCACTGGATGCCACATAGGCCATGTGACCTCGCACGGACCGTGTAGTCTCCCTTGAGGTGACACTTGATCCAAATTTTTCCAAAAATAACATTTTCAAGATCCAATAAAGTCGTACAATATCCAAATCATTACAGATTCCAGAGTTTAGAAGATTTTCTGAAAGTTCTATAACGATTAACAGGATAGGCTATAGTTCATTCCACGACCCGTGGTCTTATTCATGGGTTAAAATATAGAGTTTCAAAAATTAATAGGACGAAGAAGACGATGACTCGTAGTCTAAACTACGAGCTGTGGATGAGGTCTCGTACGTGCTGCCCAATTTTCATGAAGGCAATCCACGATACCCCCGACCATGAGCCGTAGATTATTTCACGAGCCATACATTGGCTCGTGGTCAGGCCCGAATCTAGTTTTTCTTGTCCGTTTAGGATTTGATTTTTATGTCTATAAGTAGGACTTTTAGTTATTTTTGGATGTGTAAACTATCAAACAAAATATTGCTTTGAGTTGTTCTTGGAGATTCTGGGAGCCATACTTTGTGCTTACTTTCGGATCTTCGTATTGCCATTTACATGAGATTTTGGGATTTTCAATTCTTCAGTTTTTTGTTTAATTATGCAAACATCAAACATGATTTCTTCATCTACAGTGAACATGAGTAGCTAAATCCACAACTAGGGTTGTGGGAACCATGAAAACTAACAAAGCAAAAATCAAATAACTTGTAATCCTTGATGCATACATGTATTATTTGTCTCTTCATTTTGATTGTTTTTCATCATTGGTAAACATTAGAACTCACCTTATTCTAATTACTTGCCGGACCAATGTTGTAATGAATAGGATTAGGGATAAATAATAAGATTCGATGTGAGTACTCTCGTCTAATCAACTTGAACGGACCAAGGATGGTTGTACTGGGACCAAGGTAAGGGTTAGTAATGTGACACCCGTAAATTGACCAAGTTGTGTGGTGAAATTTGTCTATTTGCTGGACCCAGGACTTGAGTGAACATAACCTACCAATTTTGCATGCTACACAATAGAAAAGGTTACAATTGTGAGGTTATAATGCATTAGGAATTCATAAGGAACACAATACCCTAGTTATCTTCTCTTATCGAATTCGTAATACTTGTATCTGAATTGTTATTACAATAGGTTTTAATCATTGCTATTGCATCATCCCCCCACCCTCCACTTGGGAATAAGTTGATTAATTTCTTGAAGTTGTTTTAATTAATTCAAGTCTAAATCATGTTTCTCGTGGGATATACCCTAATCATTGTTAGGTTCTATATTTGAAACAATAACCGTTTATACCTTAATTGGGAGGTGTAATTTGGGTGTGATTAAATTTTGACGTTGTTGCTAGGGAACGTAGATAGGAAGATCTCACCGAGGACATGACAGTAGATAGGAAGAAGTGGAGGTCGCGAATTATAGTAGTATGTTAAATGGATAGTAGGATTAGGTAGACGGGGTTGTATTATTTTGTTTTCCATTCTAGTACGTAACGGTCAGTGTTTAATTACTTGTTTCTATGTTTAGATTGTATTCTTTTTTATCCCTAAATTTTGAGTTATCAAAATTTTTGAGCTTTCTTTACTTCTTGAT
>DF361005.1:0-23256 GCA_000787875.1 Solanum virginianum | reverse complement strand
TTCTTGATCTTTACTTTTGATCATATCTAGGTCGTTCTGCGGATGGATTTTCGAGATGAGGGTTCCTAGGAAACAGCCTCTCTACTTAGGTAGTGGTGGTCTGCGTACATCCTACCGTCCCCAGACTCCACTTGTGGGATTTCACTGGATATGTTATTGTTGTTGTTGTTGTTGCTAGGGAATACGGCTTTTGGATTGGTTTTATTAGAGTAATTAGAGAGTTAATCCTTATTTCTTTATTTTACATTTTTTTGTTTTTATTTTATTTTTATCATACAGATGTAGTGTATGCCTAATACGCGCAATCGAGGCAAACTTTATAGATCCAATTATGAATCATAAAAGCTTATACGGGTCATAGTTTGGGCCCATAAAATGAGTTTCAGGACCCCGAAATCCACCTCAGTTTCTATGAGATTCTATGGTCTATATAAGCTTCTGCGAACCATAGATAGTCCCATAGATGACTTAGACAATGTTTCTGAAAAGAGCATATTTTTATCCTATCTCACCCTTTCTAAGCCTAAACTTGACAGTTTCATCTAATTAAATTTCTAAACATTATCATTCAACCTCATTACACTCAAAAATATTCTTCAGACTTAGAATAAGTTTTTAAGAGAAGAAAAGCTAGGATTTCAAGAGAAGTTAGCGAGTTCATCAAAATTTTTCAAGAATCTAGTTCTTCTAGGTATGTAAAGCCCTCCAAAAGTTATCCGACGTTTGTTTTGATATCTTTAACTATTAATTTCCACCCAAGATTAAGTTTATAAGTTGAGATTAAATTTTCTCCATTGCAAGTATATTTCATTGAGATACTTGTTTATGTATTTTTCTTGATAAAAATCATGGTCTTTACTAATTGCACTACTGATTAAGTTATTACGCCAAGATTACATAGTTGTTGTTGCATTTGGAAGAACCATATATATTTCATAAAAAGCTATTATGTCCACAGTATTAAGGTAAGTTCAAAAAGTTGTATTTACAAGATAGATGAGTAGTAAAATTATATTTTTGAGACATATTGTATTGATACATCTTTCAGTCAAAGAAAAGAGACAAGTTGAGAAAAGATAAAGTTGGGATAAGTCCCAAAAGATTAAAAAGAGTAGTTTGAGTAATTTTACTCTTAAAGTTATGTGCATTATAAAAGTTATGGGAGTACTATTGAGCATCGATACGAGTGAGAATAATAATAACTTGAGCTCGTAAAAGACGTAGTTGGCGTAAGATCGGATTGTACCACGTGTACAACTCCTCATATACCACTGAAATGACCCAATTTATATGGATCCCCAGTACTTCGTCCCTTGCCCTGACAAGGTATGAGATGACTTTGGGAACGTGGGCAAGATGTTGTATCATCACGAGACTCATAGTGATGGTTGTCGGTCAGAGGAACTCCCCAAGCTAAAATATATATTATTTTTAGAATATAAATTGAGTTGCAATCATGTATGCATTAAATCAAATGTTTTACTTATATTGCATTGATGATGTCACTGAGTTATTTTTTTAGTTAAGCATCCTATCCTGGTTTTTTCTTTTGATCATTTTACATACAGTACATTCCACGTACTGACGTCCTTTTGCGTTGCATCATTTTATGATGCAGATTCAGGCACCCATAATAGCAATCATTCAGTAAGACAATTTCACAGTGACAGTTGGTGAGACCTTCTTGTTCTCAGAGGGCTTCAGTCAGTTAGTTTGATTTATTTATTTTATAATCAGGCAATCATGGATCTTGTTACAACACCTATCTTTAGTATAGTAGAGATTTCATGGACAGAGTTGGTGAGTCAGTCCAGTCTATTCATTCGAGAATTTAAACATTTATTACTATTTGTATCAAAAGATATTTTTGGAATTCTATATATTGTGTGATTGAGATTCTTTGAGTTTTTTTAATATTTTAAAAATTCACCGTATAAAACTTCTGCATGCGTGTCACTTCTTCAATTGAATGAGTCAGCTAGGACAAGGGTTCACTTGCGGACTAGCAATGATTTCTGAGTGTCTGCCACCTCCAAGTTGTAGGCTCAAGGCGTGACAAAAAAGTAATTAAAATATACTCCCTTCGTCGCATTTTATGCGGTGACATTTGATTTGACACAATATTTAAGAAAAACAAAAACTTTTGAAACTTGTGGTCTAAAACAATCCTTAGCTATTTGTGTGGTTGTAAATTATTTCATTAAGAGTAAAAAATAATTAAAATTAAAATATTTCTAATTATAATAAAATGACATTCTTTCTTGGATCAAACTAAGAAAGAAAGGATGTCAAATAAAATGAGATATAGAGAATAATTTTAAAATGTCCATTTTGATCTTAAATACTCCCTTTGACCCAATTTATATGGCTTTTTTTTTTAAAGTCAGTCTAAAATAAAATAATATTTGAATATTTAGTACAATACTCATTTTATACTTTTAGTGAAATAATTTATTATGACATAAATATTTATAACCTTTTTTAAATTATAAATTTCAAAAAGAAAAAATTCAATTTTTTGACTAAGGAAATGCTAGATTCATTTTTGACTAAGGAAATGCTAGATTCATTTTTGACTAAGGAAATGCTAGATTCATCCAAGGAAAGAGGCATTCCCAACGACGCTGCAGGGGCTCACGTTCCAAAACAAGGCGCCCACTCTAAAATTTAAATTATTAATTAATATATATTTTAATTTTTTTTAAAGTGTGTAAAAGTTTTTTTTTAAAAAAAATAATAAAAGTGAATATTCAGTAGAAAATTTTATTAGTCCTCAATATTAGTTGAGTGGAATAAACTTTATGTTGAGTGATTAATTTAATTATTCGACTCCTAAAATAGCAAATTACACAGTTGAGACTATTTTTTTATTTTTTAATGAGCCTCATATCACGCAATGTTAAATTATAATTTTGAACCAGTAAATTTCGTGTATTAAAAGATTGCATTTATTTAAAATAATATATCTTTAAATTTCTATGGTGGCTACTAAGCTGATTAGTACTCCCTCTATTTAATATTACTTGACTTATATTAGTGTGATCCACATTTGAGGAAATTTTTTAAATTATAAATGCATTTTATTCAGTTAATTTAATTAATGATATTTTGAATTTTACATCTGATTGTGATTAGTTATATAATTATATAATATCAAAGATATTATAAAAAATAATTTAAAATGAAGTAGTGCACAATGGTGTCTCGTGACACATTCAGGTTACTGTTAGATTGGCAGTATTTCATATTTGTCCCCACACATCTTTCCTTGAAGAGTGTGTTACATTAATTACATTATATTTCACCCAAAAAAAATGTAAATCAATTTATTATTATCAGATTATTGAGTTAATGAGTTTTTAATGATTTTAAGAAAAAATTATCAAGTTATCGATTTGATTTCAGTTTATAATATTGGGTTATTGGGTAAATCGATAATCCATTAAGATTATAACAATTTAATACTTTATCCCTTTATCAATTTTACTGTAAATATTAATAATTTAACATTACTTGATACTAAATCGATATTTATAAGTCATGTATTTACTTGGTTCCAATGTATAATCCTTCTGTTGAAAAGTAAGTTAGAATATGTGTCAAATATTATAGTATTAAGTTTTGGTGCTTAATTGATTTATTTGTTTTACTGTATCTCATAGTATTATTTTTAATTATTAAAGAAGTCATATACTTATTTTATGAGTATTTTGATATCGGGTAAACCAAAAACTGAATCATTAAGGATAAAGAAAATCAATAAATTGAAAATAAAAAATTAATAAAAAAATATCTTATTAATTTGTTATTGATTTAGCATATTTAAAAACTAAATATCGATAAACCAAATCAATAATACATAAAATCGAATCGAATCGACCGATGCACGCCCAACTAAAAAAAATCAACTCCTTTGAGGGAGAATAGCAACTCAAACTCTACCTCCATTTATTTTTACCTAATTCATATTTATTTTAATATATTTTTTAAAAATAACAAGCAAAAATAATATTATATGTATTAATTACAAATTATTTAAATATTTAAAAATAAAAAATTTATTTGTTTATATTTATTTGTCCTATATTTCTAATTCAATTTTAAAACTGTTTTCTCATTTTAATTTTTCATATACATTTCTTAAAATTGAAATGATATGCTTAATGCTGTAAGATTCCGTTAGTATTTTTGCTTGATCATAGAAAATTATATTCTTAAATATCATTTTCAATCAAATTATAAATCGTAAAATTAAATAGAGGAAGATAATTAAAAAGTAGGTCACCAAAATTAAGTTACTAGATAAAAAGAAGAAAAGGAAAGGAAAAGCCTCACCTTTTGTAATGCGAGCTGGATATAAAATGTCTAAAATGTTACGCCTCATTATTTTCAATTTAGTATTAAAAAAAACAATTAATGAGTAATAAATTTAATATTTTCAAAATACCTATAATTTGTAATAAAATTAAATTAGAAACTAAAGATTTTACCTTTTAATCTTTTAAATTGGTTAAATAAATAAAATAAATATTTATTTTTAATATGATGAATAAGTGAAGAGCGTCAATAATATTATACTCTGTCCATTAACTTTACTGAATTGATTCTTATATTATTTTTTTTTCTTTTTATTTGTTCATCCTAACAAGTTAAAATGAATGTATAGTTTGGTTTTGATATACTCCCTCTATTTCATATTTTGGTGAATTTTTGAGGATTTTTTTCATTGCTCAAAATTCAATATAAATGTTTGAAATGTTTTAATATTTATCGTGTTTATTTATTAAAATTTTATATTTTCTATTAAATAAATTATACCACTTATAAAATTTTATTTATGATTTTACAAACATGAATGAAAATTGTGATTCAAATTTTTAAATATGTTTGTGCATTGCCTCGTGGAATAGAGAAAGTACCATAGCGGATTTTAACGTCAACTACCAACAAATTCTTTCACTCCGTTGGCCGCCGGGTCATTAATTAATTACTTCCCATTTCCCTCTATAAATACCCCAAAGTTCTCCCTAGCTTTTGCACCCAATACTCGAGCAAAACACATTACATTTGCAATATCTTCCAATCCACTACTAATTTTATTTTTTTAAAAACTAAGAATGGAAATGTTTGGCAAGGTTGCATGCTTTGTTGTTTTGTGCATGGTGGTGGTTGCACCCCATGCACAGGCAATGAGTTGCGGCCAGGTTACATCTGGTGTGGCTCCTTGCCTGCCTTATCTCACCGGACGCGGCCCCCTCGGAGGGTGCTGCGCTGGAATTAAGGGTCTGTTAGGTGCAGCCAAGACCCCAGCTGACCAAAAGACAGCATGCAATTGCTTAAAATCAGCCGCTAATTCTATTAAGGGAATTGATGCAGCCAAAGCCGCGGGTCTTCCTGCTGCTTGTGGAGTCAACATCCCTTACAAGATCAGCCCCTCTACTGACTGCTCCAAGTAACGATATTCACTTTGTTTACTTACAAATACTTACTTTTTATACATGATATATACCATTGGTAGTTAAATTGATTTGCAACAAAAAATTTACAAGTAAATTAGAAACTTTTCATGTCAATTAACGCCACATGCTATATATATAAACACATAAACTTCTTTATAGTGGCAGAATCATAATTTTCATTAAGGAGGTTCGAAATCTGAAGAAATAAATACAAAAATTAGCCAAAGGAATTCACTATCTACTATATATATAAAATATTAACCATATATAAATGATAGTATAATTTTTCGTTGAAGAGCTGGCTTCGCCCTTGTTTTTATGGCTGTATCATTGCAAGAAAATATGAAATCAGTTACGGCATTTATCGATAATTCTAGCTAATCTTTTGTAAAATGCTTGTAGCTAGCTAATTGAATTTTCTTATAATCCATCACTGATCTATACCTAAATGGGATTAGCATGAAATTTTTACTATTTAGTTATAATATTTAATTTTATCCATCGTTAATGTTGTGTATTATACATAAGCATGTACTAATTTATTTGGTTAATGTGGCAATATATGCAGGGTCCAGTAAGGCTTCATGGCACAATATGGAAGTAGCTAGCTAGCTAGAGTATGATGATGAGGAGAACAAGATGGTGTGGAGTTAGTTTGATCCTGCTTATGGATCTACTTTTATTTATTTTGGGTCTTTACTTTGGAGTCATATAAATTAGTCAGTGTGTTGTAATGAAACATTTGGGGTTGGTTGTATTACAATCCAAAACTTCCATAATAATACCTAATTTTACTATCTTAATTCAGTTCATGTCTCGATAGATATATATTCTTAAACAAGACTATATGTGATATGATAAAGAAGTTCATAACTATCTCAGAGTGAAAACATATACATATATGTTGTACATATATATAGAACGATGCGAATAAACTAAACACATAAGTTCAGGCACGTACAAACATCAACTGATACATTAACATTCAAGGCACAATAACATGCCAATGCAATGCCATGCAATGTATATATATGCAATGCATGGATGGTACTGGTGGAATCAAGACCGTCACACAGCCTCTCGTATACACCTGCTGAGCTGAGCTATTAGACAGGACCCATGGGGTTCTCACAGACCATATACCTCATTACAATATCACACCTCCTTGTTACCAGCTCGTGGTCAAGGGTTTTAAAGTTGTCTCATTTTCTTACTAAAAAGTGTTGCCAACATCTCACTTCCCATGTTCCATGATATAAATGTATACGGATGAATGCATTTCAACAAAATAAATAGGGGAGTACAATCATCTCAATCTTAAAGTTACAAATGCCACGCCCCGGGAGGGTACCCTAGACATGGTCGGCACTTGGAGACTATTGCTAGTCCCCGAGCGAACCACTTGGCCTCATCACAATCATTCAATCAATAAACTCTACTAATCAGCGGAAGATAAACGAAAGGTAAATGGGCACATCTCATCATCTAGTCTTAAAATAGTATTATAAATGAAAAGGACAGTAGAAAGAACTAGCTCACAATCTTAACAATTAACACTGGACTCTAGTCTATGAAGCCTCTATTACTACCAAGTGGTGCTAATGACAGACCCATGACTACCTCAAAAAAAAATAAAGCTATCAAGTCTAACTCTATAAGCATGATGAAATAAAGGTCATGAATTCTCCGAAATAGGGGAGGCTCACCAATCGGTTGAACATCCTAGATTCTCAATGATGCGCTTATTGATAATCTCTAATCCCTGTATCTGCATCATAAAATGATGCAGCACCGAGTGGCATCAATACATAGAATATACGATATGTAAAATAGCTGAATGAAATAGAAACAGATAGAATGATATGAAACAACAATCAACTTAATATAGAAATCAATCAACATGTCAAATGTCTATCTAAAACAAGAATAAAGAGTAGACAAGTGACCCATCAACCAATAAAACCTCATCAATCAAATCAGACTCATCTCAAAGGAACCCCACTAACTCATTTCATAACATCTCATCTCAACTCAACTCAAAGTACTCAAGGTAAGAACTTTCTGGGAGTTTATTTTATATGACAACAATCACTTATAAGCTAGTGATTGTACAACAATCACGCTAATTTTTCTATAGCTATTCTGTACTTTCCAGGTAGGGAACAAATCAAAACCAAAATGGACAAGTCCAAAATGAAGACAACAATCCACAAGTCCTCTGTTGTTTCAGGGACTTCTAATCAGAGAGGACCTCAACATAATATGATGTGATGGTCCTAATCCTTATCTCTACTTAGGTACATAGTTTGACGAGTGCGAGTTGGATTAACTCTTACTCTTTCGGTACTCGATACTCCTCCCAAGACTCAGTGCTCGTAAGACAATTCATCTCAATCAAACTATCTCAATCAACCTCATGGAGGCACTTATCATACAATTAGTCTCATAGATACTTTCATCATCTCATCTATCAATATCTCAATCAATAGCTCAAGGCTTAAAATAATTATTAGGAAACAATCAAATAGACAAATGATTAGAGTTCATTTGTGGAGACTCATGGGATGATCAAGTTCTCTCAATTCGTTATATCACAATCTCTATCTTTATTTATGCATGCTTTCAAAATAGTCATATAGGGTTTATGCAACATCTCATGAAAAAATATTCAATTCAAGAAAACAAGTTTATGATGATCATCAACATTGAGAATACATGTAACTACTATAACTTTCAAGAAAACCTTCAAGAAATATGTACGGGGACTCATAAACTCTCAATTCCTCTATGACCATCTATGGGGCACATGGGAGAATAATCACATGCTTTAGTTTAGCCTTACATACCTGAGATGAAGCTAGCAACAATCAACCTCAAGAATTGCCCTTGAATTCTTCAATTTCACGTTCTTCTCTTCTCTCAAGCCCTAGTTTTCAAATACTTAAAAAGGACTTAGAATGGGGTTTAAGACCCTTTTACGCTCAAAATGACCTATTTTGATCGTATTTTAAGTTTAAGAGGGGTTGGAAATAGACATTTGACATGTTGATTGATTTATATATTGAGTTGATTATTGTTTCATATCATTCCACCTGTTTCGATTTCATTAAGTTATTTTACCTACCGTACATTTTATGTACTGACGTCACTCGATACTGTATAGTTTTATGATGCAGATACAAGGATTAGAGATCATCAACAGGCGCATCATTGAGGATCTTGGACGTCAGCTGATTGGTGAGCCTCCCCTACTCCAAAGGATCCATTATTTAATTCATTATGCTTAGAGTTAGATTTGGTAGCTTATACTTAAGGTAGTCATAGATCTGTCATTGGCACCGCTTGATATGGTAGTGATAGAGGCTTCATAGACTAGAGTCGAATGTTGATTGTTAAGATTATGAGCTAGTTCTTTCTACTAGCCTTTATATATTTGATATACCTTTGAGACTAGATGATGAGATGTGCCCATTTACTTTTCTTTTATCTTTTGCTGATTAGTAGAGTTTATTGATTGAATGGATGTGATGAGGCCAAGTGGTTCGCTTGGAGATTAGCAATAGTCTCTGGCTGCTGGCCACTTCTTGGGTACCTTCCCGGGACATGACAACCTGGTGTTCTATGTGTCGATGTTGAAGAAATGCATTGGTGAACCAAACTCTATTGTTCCATTAAAGGATATGAGTATTGATGAGAATTTGACTTCTGAAGAGTAACGGTGGAGATTTTAGACAAAAAAGTGAAGAGATTGGAAAATAAGAAAGTGGCATCTGCTAAATTATTATGGAGGAATTAACAAGTTGAGAGTGTTATGTGAGAGGCGGAAGCGGACATAAGGAAACGATATCTGTACCTCTTTCCTTCTATTCAAGCCTAAGGTACTTAAATATAAATTACTCTTCCAAATTCTTGTCTAACCATTGTTCCTTGTGATATTGCATGCATAACATGTTCCTGAAATTGTTTTCACATAATATTTAATGCATAAGTTTGATAATTTTATGAAATTGATGTTTAAGTTGTATATTTGTATTCATGCTGGGTCATTAGCTATTTTTCTAGTATACTCAACTTTCTTTTGACTTATTCAAGGATGAATGTTTTCACGGGGGAGATATCGTAACACCTCATCATTAAAAGGTTGGAAGTTTTGAGAAATTATAGAAAAATTAGTTCTAGACAGGGCAGTACTAGACAATCTATGGCTCATGGTTTAATTCATGTGTCGTAAATAGGCCTCATGAAATGCTGCGTACATAGAAAAATTTATGTTTTAGAAAGTCAGTGTACGAAGACACTCTACGAACCATATTGAAAATTATGGCTTGTGGATAGGTGTTGTAAAAGGAGCCCTGAGAGTTCAAAATTGACTAAGTGTGGATAGGAAGTACGAAGGGTGTTATATAGATTGTACTCCATTTTAAGGACTATAAATAGGGGTCGCAGTTGGGGCCAGTGATAGAAAATCTTTCTAAGTATAGAAGGGACCTATGAGTGGTCTTTACAACCCATGAAAAGATTGACGAGCCATGAATGAGGTTCCGTTGTTGAGGATCAGAGATATTTTCAAGGCTTAAAATATAACCAGGATGAAACCCTTAGTCTATAAGTCGTGGTTCATTCTACGACTCATAGATTGGGTCATGGAAGTATCCGGCATAATTTTAATAAAAGGGCTTTGGTCATTTTTCATCCCTCTAAATCCTAGAATATGTCATTTTGGCCCTATAACTACCTATAACCTCCCCAATACCCTTCAAAATATATTCACTTTCATTTTCATCAAAATTCTATGTCTTATTCTCTCTCAAGGATCCTCCATTGAAGGCACATAAAGCTTCAAGTATTCACAAGGATTCAAGGTCACATTATTCTGAATTTCTAAGGTTTCTTCCACTAGGTATGTGTATCTTCATCCATGAACCTATTTCACCCATAGATCCCAAATGATCTTCATCCATGAACCTATTTAACCCATAGATCCCAAATTAAACTCTATTTTTTTTCAAGTTTCAAGCATGAAATTTTATGGATTTTTTTATGATTTCTCCTTAATTGCTTGAATTATGATGATAGTTGGTTATTTTACCCAATTATATATGAATTACGATGATATAGATAAATTGTATGATTTCCAATTGATTTACAAAGAATTTCTATTGCATGTTGATTAGGGCTTATGGAATTCATATAGGTCCTTTAATTTTGATTTAATTTGATTTCAACTGCATAATTTCACATTCGTTTAATTCGATTTCATGATTTTTGACTCAATTGACTATGAATCCACATTTTGCCCTAAATTTCTATTTCAAGCTATGATTTATGAATAAGGTTCCAACTCTTCAAGTATGTATATGATCATGATTATATAGGGGTGACTTAAGACCCTATTTTCTATTCAATTTGACAAGATAGAGAGTGTTCCCGCACTTTATTCAAGTTAAGTAAATGAACTCTTCTTATGATATGAGTTGATTTATTTGGTTATTACACCAACCTTTCAAGTTATGAAAGTACAATTTTTACAAGTTATAGATTATGTTGTTGACTATATACATATATATTGCAGGTTACGTATTCTGCGGGGTTTGACTTAGCACTGAATGAGGCTTAAGGTGGGAGTTCAACCTATGGGGTCCTTATTGCAAAGTCTTAAGTTCATAACTATGTGTCACCACAAGGTTATGTACCTCTATCACTTAGCTAGTGGATCCACATATAGCATTATTTTATGACTCTCATTTTTTGTTGTATAGTCTACCTGGAGAAGTAGGCTACTCCTTCTCTGATGTAGAGGCAACACTGGGATTATATATAATAGCCCACATGCTTATTGTCTATTAGGGTTCTATTTCTACATAAGTATGTATATTAGGTTATGAAATATCTTATAGTGTTTCCATTCATGATTTTAAAGATTCAATGATCATTCATCATCTCTTGTCCTTTACCTCATTGGTAGATTATGTATTTCGTTTATTTATGATATAACATTATCTTATTATATCGCATCCCTACGTACTTAGTACATTTTAATGTACTAACATATACTCTTTTTCTACTTGATATCACCATGTAGGGACAGGCAACAGCATCACTACTCCTCACTGCGGTGGCTAGATTAGGGATTCTACTTTGAAAACTTGGTGAATTCCCATGCTTCAAGGACAAACCCTTACTCTCATGCTTATGTTGTTGATGTTAAGACTCTTTGTATTTTTGTGTGTTAAGGGTGAGTTATTGGCATGTTCTAATTCCCACCAAGATCTAGTTAAGTAGACACATGTTTGGACAAAGTTAATGTAACACAGCTTAAAGGGAGTTTCTTGATTCCCATGTTTAGTTTGATTTTTAATGACTTAAATTTGACTTGCTTTACTTATGATTGATGCTTTATTACCTTATGTATGCTAGAAGGCTTAGATGGGGAGCCTTTGGGTTTCACGTTCATCGTGTTACGACTAGGTCTCAAGCTTGTGTCGTGACACTCCCATATTAAATTGAGAAGAATGTCACAAGAATCACTCCATTCTAGCTCTAGAACTTCCATTGTGCTCAAAATACGAAATTAACACGGTCTAAAATTTTGAATAGCTTAATTACGTTGTTTTTCCACTGGAACCAATAACTAATTTTTTAGTAAAATGGTCGTAACTTCATCATACGATAGCAAAATGACCTTTTTCTTTTTCTAAATGTCCTGAATGATATGGACCTATTCCTTCAATCGAAACTTAATTCTATACTCGTTTGCCCCATTCAAGTATCATTTTTGCTTGATATATAATTATTTCATATTTTTTGATAAAAGACTCAACTTTGTAGATCAATATTATAATTCATGTTTAAAATTTCAAAGGTTTCAAAAATATTTTTTGATTTTCAAAACTAATAATAAATTATTTAGTTGCCACAAATGGTTGAAAAGTGTCAAAGCATCCAAGAAGTTTACAAATTCACCCAAAACTCATTTGGCACTTGCCGAACACAAATAAAATATACTCCAGGCTTGAAAATGGCATGTCAGACTCAATGGAATTGTCAGAACATGAACATGAGGGCTCCTTGATTCAAAATTTGTTTAGTTACAACTAAACCAACTTAAGGCTCAAATGACCAAAATGCTCTTAGAAGTCCCAAAAAAATATACAAAAGATCCTCCTAGGCCTAAATTTACCTCCTCAATCTAATAATATCATCATCAATCTAATTCAGCATCCAAACTCAAAATGTTGACCAAAATGAAACCTTGATCCAATTTAACTCAAAGTTCCAACTTAGGAATCCAAATCCACAAAACAACTTCAAATTCAAAAAAATAATGTCTCTCCTTGACCTATTTCCACATTCCAGAAGTGATAAAAGGAATATTTCATTTCAAGACTCATAGCTCCAGTTGGTATCAAAATATTATTTTTTAGTAATTTAAGCCTTTAAATATTCAATACTTTAATATTTCACATCTTTTTAATGAAATTCCAAAATAAAGTTCATAAATAGATCAAACATGACTCGAAGTAACTCCCAAGAAGGGTAAAATAATCTTTTTCATCATATTATAAAAATGACCTTCAGGATCGTTATGCTCAAGCTTAGAAGCTCGACTGATGTTAATAAGTCAAACCTCTAGTCTTGCTCGATGATCACAACTTAGGCCTCAAACATCAGTTTATAATAATATCTCAAGCCTTAAACATCGACTAATCATAATAGCTCAAGCCTAGAACCTTAGCTAATGAAAATAACTCAAGGTTCAAACCTCTATTGATGATAATAGCTCTAGCCTTGAACATCGATTAATGATAATAGCTCAAGACTCAAACCTTAGATCATGATAATTGCTTAGGCCTTGAATCTCAACTAAAGATAATAGCTTAGGTTACCTTAGATCATGATAATTGCTCAGGCCTTGAATCTTAACTAAAGATAATAGCTTAGGCCTTGAACCTTGACTAATGATAATAGCTTAGCTCTTAAACATTAGTTGATGATACAAGCTCAATTTCACAATCAAATTATATTAGAGTAGTGACACAAAGGGAGTTATGGATTGAATGCCATTAAAAGTTGAGTTACCATCTAACTAAGACTTATACTATCAGGCCTAAGTCTAGTACATCAGTCTATAGGTAGCTAAGCTACCCAAAGTAATGTCAGAGAATCTAAAAGTCTTATTAGCTCTAAAATGTAAGTCTGAGTTAATCACTAGCCTACGTCTAGGCTAAGGGAAAAACATTCTACCAAATAAATCATATCAACAATAAATATGAGTCCAAAAGGCATGCTTTAAACAACAAAGTCAAGATAGATACACTCGAAATCCTAAAAACCTAAAGTATAAGGCTAATGCAAGAATTCTAATGTATAAATATGGTACAACCTAACAACCCACCTTAATTCTTGCTAATTAACATGAATTTATATCTACAAGATCAATATAAGGCCCGAGAAGTTTAGCCTCCCTAAAAAATGACGGTGTTCATTCTAAAGAGAGTATACTAGAGCTTTACCCTGTTGAATGTCCTCCAATCAGTACCACACTTTCAAAAACATGATCACAATATCATTACGATGTTTAGAAATCAAAATTGTAGCAATTGGCGTTGGTCTCAATATTGAGCCAAAAATAGAATTGTGGAACCTACATCAAGAATCTTGAAATTGACTCCTTCAATAGGTCTTAATGAGCTTACTTACCTAGTGCTCTAAAAATAGGCACAATTCAGGCTTGAAGGGTAGCAAAACAAAAGATGCAAAAAAGGAGAATCACAAATAACCATTAATCAACGTGGTTAATACACTACAAAAATAGTTTAATTATGAAAAATTAGTTCCAAAATGAATTTAATTACCTATAGACACTACAAAAGTTGTTACTTTGATTGATTAAGCGGCATAGCAGAAATAATGATTTGACCACCAAAGCATTCTGGCTAAATAGGTAGCCTACTACTAAAGTGGCCTCCTATCATCTCAAGCAAGCTCCTCTTAAGAGAACCCAAGGCTATTAAAGTTGTCAGTCCTTTTGTAATGACCAGACCTAGGGTTTGTTCAATTGGTGGTAAAAATTAATACACATTCTCATTATGCCATCCTTCTTCTTTACAAGCAACATTGATGGACCCACAGTGAAATACTAGGTTGAATAAACCTCTTCTTCAATAAATTCTCCAATTACTCATTTAGTTTCTTTGACTCCACCGGAGCCATTCAATAAGGAGAAATAGAGATGGGCTTGGTGCTCAACTCTGAATCAATCACGAAGCCAATATTATAATTAAGAGAAACACCTAGAAAATTTGTAGGAAACCCATCTTCAAACTTTCTTACCACCCTAGTGGACTCCAAAGAAAATGACCCCTAGTTTTAATCTCGTACATGAAGATAAATAGCCTTTACCCATCATATGATAAGGACAAAGATAAGAGATCACCCTCTTCAGATATAAGCTAGGAGTACTCATCAAAATTAATGGAGGCAAACTAGGATAACCTAAAGTCACAGTCTTTGCAGAACAATCAAGGATCATATGATAAAAAGATAAGAATCCATGCCCAATATCACATCAAAATTAAGCATATCTAGTAGAAATAAGTTTGTCGAGGTCTCCCTATCCGAGAATATCACAATATAACTCCAATACACCTGATCTATTTTTAAAAGACTCATCTACCAAGGTAGAAACACAAAAAGATACCTCAAGAGGCATACATATATAATTAATACATGCAGTAGAATAAGTCGACACATATTAGAGCATTGGCAAACTAGGACAATATCTGTGATTACTGAATCAAAGGCCTCTACCTTAGGCCTACTTGGGATAGCACAACATACACTATGATTACCACTAGATTGTGAACCATGGCGAGCACCATCTTGAGATCTACCCTTAGAACCCCTTACGCCATCCTTAGTACTCTAAGTAGTACCTCTAAATACTGAAGTCATTTTAGAATGAGCCATCTGTGACCTGGGTTGAATAAAAGCAGGAGCACTTCTAAGGCAATCCTTAGCTTATGCCTAAACCCATTATACATAAAACAACTTAGGGACCACAACCCTAGGGAGGATGACTTGAAATACTAATACATGCCTCCGAACCTAATAAACCATCATGGCTAGCCTAGCCAAGTCTTGGTCAACCTGCACTCTTGGTACTCTAAATGGCTATATGAATGGCTTTGGTCAGTAACCTTGGTGCCTGATGTTCCATAAAATTTCAACACTTTTAGTGCTTTAAATATTAAATAATTACGAATCTCAAGCATATTTTGTGGATATGATGTGCATTTTGTATTTATGTGCAGGATAAGAGGTGTGACCATGGATGTTTGGATGATTTGAGAAAGTGCAAAGTGGACCATGTACAAAACCCACCACAGGCAAAGGAACACATCATGAATCATAGGGAGAGGGGCATCATAAAGTGCAGGGTTGAAGCAGGAATGAAATTGGCAAAGTGAGACTCCACGAGACCCTTCATAATCTGTGGAGCTCATTATAAACTGTGAATAGCAACGTGAAGTGTGGACAGTATTGATCGTGATTTGAAGAAATCGACTAAGTGAGTTACCATGAGACCCACCATGAGCCATGAAGTGCACCACGTGCCACAGTGAGTGTCTATGGAGAGGACAATAGGAATCCAGAAAAATCTAAATGACATACTATGAAATGGTACACACCACGACTCGTGAAGGTCATCCATGAACTATTCCAAACTAGTTTTTCTATTTTTATTAGGATTAGGTTTTTCATTTATATAATAGCATTTTCATTTATTTTACTATTATTATTTACTATTGGAACACTTTGAACTATAGAGAAACAAGACTTATTGCACATTTCAAGATTAATATTCTTATTTCATCTTCTTTTATGGATTTTAAACTCGTGATTCAATCTTTTCTTCTTTGTAAGTGCTTCAATCATGACTTATTCATCTATATTCAGTATTCTTACATTGATTATGCACATCTAAGTACAGAACTAAAGTTCCAAGAACCATGGAAAAATAACGAAGTAGGCAAACATTTATCATAATACTATTATATATCTTGAATTTTGTCATTGACATGCATTCATTCCATATTGCATTTGTCCCACCCATTGACCACGGGCAGGTGGTAAGGATTCAGATATTGTACTACCTTTTATAAAACCCCTTGACCACGGGCAGCTGGCAAGGATGAGATGTACCACTTTTTGAGATACTCTTCCACCTTTTCAAAACTATTTGACCATAGACAGGTGGTAAGGAGGAGATTGTATCACTTTCTAAAACCCCTTGACCATGGGCAGGTGGCAAGGTTGAGATATTGTGGCACCCCTTAACTATAGGCAGGTGGTAAGGTTGAGAGATTTTTGGTCTATGTTCTGATGATGTATACAGCGGTCCTACGATGGTCATGATTCCACCCCAAGCACTACATTTATACATCATATTTGCAGTACATCTTTGAGTATTATTGTTATCTTATTCGTAGGTGACAGGATTCTTCGTTATTACATGCTTATCCGATTTTTCCTACCTAGTCGGTTGAACTTACTAGGTACATTTTGATGTACTCACCCTTATTATGTTTTCTCCCTGCAAATCGAGCACAGACTTCTACGTGGTAGTTGATCTTATTGTGAAGAGTATTTTTATCATTACCAAATTCAATGGTGAAGCTCAAACTTCGAGTTATCGTTATTTCTTTGAGACTTCATTTGTCGTTATCATTTTCAAACTACATATTCAGTTGAGATAACTTTGTATTTACTCATTTGTATTACTTAGAAGCTTTTATACTCATAACTCCAGGTTTCCAGATTTAAATTAATTGTTATGGTTGTTTTTACTTTGATTTTATTTTTTTAGTCGTGATTCGATTTTGGGTCATGACAAAAGCCCTACGTGGGTAGATAGTAAAAGAAAAATAAATTCAATTGACTTTCTTACTTTTTCTTTTTTTATGCCTTCACTGTTTTTTCAGTTCAACCAAAAATAAAAATTAAAAAAATAAGAAATACTTCAAAAAAATATAATAAACCAAAAAGCTTATGTATGTTACTTAAAATAATGTAAAAAGTACTATAGGTCGCAATAGTTGTCAATTAAAATATTTTGTTCTTGAACTTTATTAGTGTCATATAAATTGGGACAATGGGAGTAACATAAAATTTATGTAATGTGTGTTATAGATTACAACAATTACTAATGTAACAAAAAAAAAAGAAAAATTTGATTGACTCTCAAAATTTTATATATGCAACATAAATTAGAACAAAACAAGTAACATCTATCATTTAAAATTAACATAACATATACAATAAGTCACAAATATTAACAACTTAAAATATTTTTTAAAATATATAAAAAAAAATCTATCAGTGTCACATAAATCGAGACAAAAAACATTTGTGAGTCCATGCCTGATTAATTTCTTAACCAAACTAAATATTAAAATTAAAAAAATAAAATATAAATTTGTGTGACTTGGGCTTATTTACGCACCTGCTTCAGCTGCTTCAATTATGAGTTTATAATATTATCCTTAATAAGACATTTTTTCAACTATGATACTACTATCACCCCGATCAATTATTTTAAGTCATGTAAATAGTGAAATTACGATAAAATAAATTTAAACTGGATAAATAAAATTAAATAACTATATTAATCTCTTCTTATGATTATATTTGTGCCAAAAAGAAAATACTTTCAAAAATATAAATAAATCAAAAAGCTTATCTATATTACTTAAAATAATGTAAAAAGTACTATAGGTCACAATAATTGTCAATTTAAATATTTGGTTCTTGAACATTATCAGTGCCACATAAATTGGGACAGCGAGGGTAGCATAAATTATTTAAAATTTATGTAAAATGTTGTCACACCCCGGGAGGGTACCGTAGACGTAGCCGACAGTCAGAGACTATTGCTAGTCCCCAAGCGAACCACTTGGCCTCAAAACAGTCATTCAATCATCTATACAGCAGAAAGCATCAGGATAAAAGATATATATAGTGGGCAACTCAGTCACTTCTACATCAAAGAATAAGAGCCATAGACCAAAAGTAATCTCAACATCCATAGAATAAAATAGAATTAAGGGAACTTAGTTTAGAAAAGGAAAATATCCCAACATCAAACCATCATCTCTATGTCTATGAAGCCTCTACTTTTACTATCTAGAAAGGTACCATGACAGGTCATGGCTACCACAAATAAAGAATAACTCGAAATGTAAAGAAGAAAGTAAATGGTGTCCTCTGAATGCAGGGGAGGACTCACCACTGTCTGGAACTAGGAATGCTGAACCTCAACGATGCGTCTGTTGAAGTCCTCTATCTGTTGAATCTGCATCATGAAATGATGCAATGTCAAATGACGTCAATACATGGAATGTATGGTATGTAAAATAGCTAAATAACAAATATAAGCAGAAGTAACATAGAATAATCTTAACTCATACGATACACACTCAAAATGATAAGCATTCCTCTCAGGTATGGATAAGAGGTAGACATTAACTCATCAACATCAATCAAAACTCGAGATATCAACTTAACATCAGAGTACTAACAGTGAAGAACCTAACTGGGAGTTTCTCAGACCTACAACCATCACCTATGAGCCAATGATGATAAAATAAAATAATGTCGCTGTGGCATCTGCCCAGTACCTCACTGTGGTGAAAGGGCATGGCATCTGTGGATCTATAATAATATCTAGTCCTCTTTTGGGACAAAGTAAATATCCATTTTTACAGTCCAATCTTCTCCTATGCGGCCTACGTAGTTATAGGTGAGAGTGGAACTCACTCTTACTTATTTCGGTGCTCGATAATTCTTCCAGTGCTCAATATGCTCATAAACATCAAACATCAAGATTTCTCATCATTTAGTCTCTTCTGGACAAAGGTGTAACACCCCACACCTTACATATATTAGTACTATGCACGTGAAACATGATATGATTTTTTAAATTAACATCAATCTTAAATGCATGAGTCTTAAATTAAAGGGTCAAGTGTAAATGAGTTTTAAGTCAAGTTGAGGAAATAATGGCCCTAAACAAGAAAGGAAAATTGAAGTGCTTTTAGGACTTAGAAAGCTATTAGATGAGTTACCTACTTACTTAGATTGAATTTGCTAGCTAAACGAAGAAGAGACCCGATATCAAATTTGACACGTGAAATATAATATGGCTACTTAGTTTGAATTTGCTAGCTAAATGGAGAAGAGGCCTACATTGAACTTGTCCAAGTCCAAGTATGAATAAAATTTGTGTTAAGAGTGTAACTCTAGCCCATATCTTAGCATCATAAATGGACTATGCTTACAGTCCAAGATAAAGATAAAAAGAGCCCAAGGTCTTCACAACTCATTTTCCTAATTGGACCCAAATTAAGTGAATAAGAATTTGAGAAAATTGGCAGCCAAGGTCCATCAAATTTGAGACTCATTTAGGCCCAAAGGTGAAGTCCAAGCTGCAGCATTTTCCACTTGGTAATATGTGTCAACATATGGTCAAAAGAGCTATAGTAAATCGTCTAAAGATGTCTTAAACAAGAGAGTGAAAGTAGCCCCTAAGTCATTTTCACCTTTGGAAAATTTCAGCTTTCCCCAAAAGTTCTCATTTCCTCTATACTTCATCTCACAAGAAATTCAATACAACCTTCTAGGATTCTTGAAGGAAACTTGGATCTTGAAGGCTAAGGTAAGTGGAATTATCCATGTATTTGTTATACTTATCCCATGAAAAATAAGATCTATATGTTAGTTATGCTTGTGCTGGAAATCTAGACAGCTTGTGTCCTAAGGGTTGTTGCACGCTTTTCTTGTTAATTAAGAGGTTTTTCTCTTCTTGATTGGTTGTATTATGAAGTAAGACATATGAATTTAGCAAAGGTTGACTTGATAGTGATGTAACCAGACTGTTTCACTACTGTTACATTCCATAAAGATGGATTATTGTAGGATATCTTAGTTGCACTCTTAAAAGGAACTTGTGAGCTGAAAATTGGGAATTGTTGTGCCATGACCTTCACCTAATTTTGGAGTATTTAAGGACTATTTTAAGACTGGTTTTATATGTAAAAAGAAGTTGGTTATAGTTTGGTTAAAGTTGGAACAGGTTCGAAATTATCGACATCGAAATGTAGTGAAAAGATATAACGTTATGCTGCCCATTTGTATATTGTGTAGAATTATTATTTGTTCTGTTTTGTGGGTTGTTATAAGGCTGTTATGGCACTAAAATAGGCTGCATATGATATGTATATGATGATGTGTATTAGAAAATATGATTAGGGGCGAAAAGGTTGAAAGAATATGCTTGGGTTTATAACTACACTATTGTTGCCCATGTGTTGTATTTTTATGAGATTGGAATGTCAAGGTGTATCTATTAGCTATATACTTGAATACCAAGATAGACAGAATTATTCTAGCAAATAAAGTTCATGTATTATGCTCCCATACATAGTCACCTTCAAATATGCATATATACTTGAATACCAAGATAGATAGAATCATTCTAGCAAATAAAGTTCATGTATTATGCTTCCATACATAGTTACCTTTAAATATGCATATATACTTACTTTCACATGTTCATATGGGCCCATACATAGTCACCTTCAAATATGCATATATACTTGAATACCAAGATAGATAAAATTATTCTAGCAAATAAAGTTCATGTGTTGTTCTACCTCTTATGCATTTCATTACTTGTGTAACCTACTCCTACCATTATAGTATTGTCTTTTGTGATTATTTACATGACATATGTTGCATCTACAGTCCTACAGCTCCAATATTCTGACCGCCAAAAGAATCATCTCAAAAGTAATTGAAAGATAAAGTATATTGCTTATAGATAGGTGGTAGCTCAAGGGGTGGAAGAATCACCTAGCTAGGGATGATCCTATCACGGGGGTAGCCCGAGGGGCTAAGGAAGAGCCTAGCCAGGGACGAACCCAATATAGTTTACCACTAATCAGTTGGTCATTTATAGTACATGTTATGCATAGATTTTACAGTAAAGGTAAAGTGACAAAATGAACATAAAATACATGATCCCACAGTATAACTAAAGGTGGTCTCTTATCCAAAACCAGTGTATATTTTCATTTGAGTTGTTACTTCATATACAGTATTTTCTGCCTTACATACTCAGTACATTATCTCGTACTAATGTTCCTTACCCGGTACTTGCATTTCATATTGTAGGTACAGGTGCTAATAAATCTACCCAGTAGGAGTACAGGATATCCAGCTGCTATTACCAAGTTTCGGGTTGCTTCGGAGCTTTGTATGTCTAGAGTTGAATTTATGTATTATATAACTGGTCGAAGTGGGGCTTGTCCTGACCCTTATAAAATATTGTTCCTTATTTAGAGGCTTTGCAGACTATGTAAATTAAAGTGTGGTCATGTTTTGTACTTTAGACAATGAGGCCCCAACGACCTAGTCATATGCATTTTATTTTATCCCGACCCTTATCAGATATTGTTCCTTATTTAGAGGCTTTGTCGACTATGTAAATTAAAGTGTGGTCATATTTTGTACTTTATACAGCGAGGCCCCAACGGCCAAGTCATATACATTTCATTTTGGGCTTATCATTACTATTTACTCTCTAAAAGGCATGATGAATGTAGAAATCCCTTATAATATGTATAGAAATTGCATAGATAAAGGTTATTCTCCTGAGCCTTATCAGCAACGGGTGTCGGTCTGCCTTAACGGAATTTTGGGCGTGACAGAAGTGGTATCAAAGCGGGTCATCCTAGGGAGTCTATAAAGTTGTGTCTATGTAGAATCTTATTTATCAATGTGTTGTGCACCACATTTATAAGCAGGAGGCTATATGGCATTTACGAGTTGTTACTTTCTTTTCATTCTTTAGATCGTGCCATGGAGTCAAGTGTAATAGGTGGAATGTGTCTAACTCCTGAATTGTTTTGTACAGCAAGTATTCCAATAACTGAGAAAAACAAAGCTAAAAGGAAGAAAGTAAAAAGGGTGGTTGGTATACCTAGGCAGGTGAGATGACGAAATGAGCCTCAAGATGAGTCTCCATCACAGACATCTACAACTCATTCAGCTCCTGATGAACCTAGAAGTAGTAGGTGAGATGATGAAATGAGGCTCAAGATAAGTCTCCATCACAGACATCTCCAACTCATCCAACTCCAGATGAACCTGGAAGTAGTGAAATTCCCCCAGAACCACCTATTGATGCTACAGTGCAGGACCTAAGAAATGCAGTCCAACTATTGACACGTATAGTTGCTAGCCAAGGTCAAAGACAAGAAAGTCTAGTTATAGGCGCAGGTGGTGTGAATAGGGCAGTTGGCACAAGGATACATGATTTCCTTAATTTGGACCCTCCATCATTCACCGGGTCAGATCCTAATGAAGATCGCCAAGACTTTATTATCAGATTCAATGCACTTTAGATGCTATGCATGTTACGAGGATACATGATTTCCTTAATTTGGACCCTCCATCATTCACTGGGTCGGATCCAAATGAAGATCCCTAAGACTTTATTGATCAGATTTAATGCACCTTAAATGTTATGCATGTGAGTGGTACAGAAGCTATTGAATTAGCGACATATAGGTTGAAAGGTGTGGCCATATTATGGTATGAAGCTTGGAAGCAATCTAAGGGTATAGATGCACCTCCAACTACCTGGGAAGAGTTCAAAGAAGCATTTCTTGATCATTTGCCATTAGAGATTCGAGAGGCCCGGGAAGATCAGTTCTTAAACCTCCACCAGGGGAAT
>DF361006.1:80067-92409 GCA_000787875.1 Solanum virginianum | reverse complement strand
TACTGAATATGTAAGGCAGGAATTACTTTATATGAAGTAACAACTCAAATGAAACTATGCACTGGTGTAGGATAAGATACCACCTTTAGTTGTACTGTGGGATCATGTACTTTATGTTTTTTTTATTACTTTACCTTTATTATATAATCTGTACACAGGATATAATACAACTGACCAACTGATCAGTGGTAAATCTATATCGGGATCAGCCTTGGCTAGGCTTTTCCTTTAACCCCTTGGGTTACCCCTTGATAGGATCGACCCTGGCTAGGTGATTCTTCCTCCCCTCGGGTTACCACCCACCTGGATATTTGGTAAAACCAGATACGTTGGAAAGCTGATTCAAAGAGCTTCAATTAGATAGGTTGTGGCCACCCTATTCATTTTGAGCTAGTAGATACTTTACCTTTCAATTACCTTTGAGATGATTCTTTTGGTGGTCAAAATATTAGAGCTATAGGACTGTAGATGTAGTATGTGACATCTATATAATTATACAAGACAATATGACAATGAACAGAGTACGTTACATAAATAATGAAATGCGTATGAGATGAAACAACTCGTGAACTTTATTTAGCAACAAGAACCCGTGTAACTTGGTATCCACGTATGTATGTAGATCTGAAGGTGACTATATATGGGAGCATATGAACATATGAAAGAGTAGAGACACAGTTAATATTTGTGCCGAAGTTGGTAAGTGCCTTTATGTGCCAAGGATGAATCTAGATTTCATGCCAAGTAATACAAAATCGAGTAGCATTACATACCTCGTTGTATGACCTCTCTATTACCTAGAGATATCCTTACCTTCCTCCAAATATTTATCTACAATATAGTAGGTGATAAAACTAGCATTAGCAGCCAATAGATACATCTTGGCAGCCCAATCTCATAAGAAAACAAAACACGGGCAACAGGCGTATAATTATAAACCCAAGCGTATTCTTTCAACCTTTCCGCCTCTAGTCATATTCTCTAAAACACATTCTAATATACATATCATGTTCAGCCTTTTTTAGTGCCATAACAGTCTTACCATAGCCCACAAAGGGCAACACGTAATAATTCTACACAACATACAAATAGGCGGCATAACGTTACATCCCTTCGCTACATTTCAACGTCGACAATTCCAAACTTGTTCCAACTTTAACCAAATAGTCCCCACCATATATACACTTAAAACAGTCCTAAAATAGTGCAAAATTAGTTCTAAAGTATATAGAGAACATAAAACAACAATCTCCAATTATCAGCCAATAAGTTCCTATTAAGAGCACAATTACGACACCGTACAATAACTCATTTTTGTGGACTATAAAACTAGTGCAGCAGCCTGGTTACATTACTATCAAATCAACCTTTGTTAAAGACATAAGTCTTACTTCATAATATAACCAATCAAGAAGAGAAAAGCCTCTTAATTAACAAGAAAAATATACAACAATCCTTAGGATACATGTTGTCCAAAATTTCCAGCACATGTATGCTTAGCTTATTTCTCTGGTTTTTATGAACAAACCTTACTAAGTGCATAAGTAGATTACTTAATTTTAAACTAAAGGTTTAGAGCTTCTTTATGAATCCTTGTAAGGTTGTGAGGCCTATTTTTCACACTTTGAAAGTGAGCAAAGAATAACCAAGAAAAGTAGATTTTTTTTTTGTCTAAGTTGAAATGGCTTTAGACCCTCTTAAGCGTTAGACACACATATCGCCCTCTAACATGAGATTAAAGAACTTTTAAAAATTGGTGCTAATTTAAAAAGCCATATCATGTTTCATTTACATAGTACTAGTATTGTAAGATGTGGGGTGTTACAGTGAAGGTCACACTGTAATAGCACTGACATGTTCTATGAAAAAAGTATAACTTCTTACTCCAAACTGGATATTTGGTAAAACCAGATACGTTGGAAAGCTGATTCAAAGAGCTTCAATTAGATAGGTTGTGGCCACCCTATTCATTTTGAGCTAGTAGATATGACCCCTTACAGTTGACCCTTCTATTGGTTCATGTGAAAAGCTTAGCCAATGGAATTCTTTTGAAGTTGACTTGATGAAAGTGGCCCATGATGACCCTAAACCACATAAATGAGCTTGAATTGAGGGGTTGAAAGTGAACTTCGCTTGATCTTGAAGGTTCCATACTTAGAAAAATTTGATGAAGCACCCAACGGTTGGTCTCACAGTCTGTATGAAGCTATACAAATTATGTACTCCTCCACACCACATCACTTAGAAAATTCTTCATGACCAAGTTCCTAGACGGTGATCCAATACCTAGAAAAATTTCACTTCGGAAGCCATACAAACCGTACCATTTCATACAGGTCGTATACTTGGCCGTCCCACTTTACTTGGTCCTAAAACTATGGGATTTCAAGACACAGACCACCACATGGTCCATGAAGTGTCATGCAGCCCACCACATGGTCCGTGAAGTGTCACAGGGACCGTGTAGGGTCACATGAACCGTGTAGGGTCCCTTAGTCCAGAACTCCATATTAAGGACCATACACTCTAGATAAGGACAAGGACCACTCCAAGGAGGCTCCCCAGGCTTGTTGCAGACCCATTTGTATGCTTTTATAAGAATGTTGTGCTGGGCACCCTTGCAACACCAGATTTCATGGGCTAACACCCATAAAAAACAACCTAAATCACCTAGTTCCTGTTTTGTGACCCATAAAATCCTACCAGGCATCCCTCACCATCGCTGGGCCACCTGGGCCTCTTATCAGGCTCATTGCAGTCTCTCTCATATGATTTTTTAGGAATGTTGCACCAGACGCCCTGTAGTGCAAGAATCCGTGGGCTAACACCCACAAAACACTATCGATATCGCGTGTTCCCATTTCTGTGGCCCCAAAAATCCTACTAGGCGTCCCCACCACCACCCGACCACCTGGGCCTCTTACCAAACTTGTTGCAGACCTAGTCGTATGATTTTTTTGGAATGTTACATCCGACCCCCCGGCAATGCCAAAATCTGTGGCCTAACACCCATAGAAAATTGTCAAAATCCCTTATTTCTTGTTCCATGGCCCATAAAATCCTACTAGGTATGCCCTTCGCCGCAGGCCACCTGAGCCCCCTGCAGCGCTAGAATTCATGGGCTAACACCCACAGAGAACTATCAAAATCACCTGTTTCTTATTTTGTGGCCCATAAAATCCTATCATGCATCCCCCGCCATCGAGGGGCCACTTAGGCCTCATCCCAGGCTCGTTACAGACCCACTCGTATGCTATTTTGGGAATGTTATGTCAGACCCCTACAATGCATGAATCTGTGGGCTAACAACCATAGAAAACTGCCTAAATTGCTTGTTTCCTCTTCTATGGCCAATAAAATCCTATTAGGCGTCCCCCGCCATGGCTGGGCTACTTGCACCTCTTGCTGTGCTCGTTGCAGACACACTTGTATGATGTTTTGGGAATGTTGAGTAGGACCTCCCTGCAGCACAGGAATCTATTGGCTAACACCCATAGAAAACTACTAAAATAGCCAATTTCTTGTTCTGTGGCCCATAAAATCCTACCAGGCGTCCCCCGCCACTATCGGTCCACCTTGGCCTCTTGAGTGGCTTGTTATGGACCTACTCATATAATTTTTTGAGAATGTTACACCAGACCTGCTTACAACACAAGTATTCGTGGGCTGACACCCACATAAAAATGCCGAAAATGCTTGTTTTTTGTTCCGTGGCCCATAAAATCCTACTAGGTGTCCCCGCCACCGCCAAGCCAACTGGGCCTCTTGCTAGGCTTGTTGTGAACCCAATTGTATGATTTTTAGGAATATTATATCGGACCCCCTTGCTGCTCAAGAATTTGTGGGCTAACACCTACTAAAAACTACCGAAATAGCCTATTTCCTATTTCATGGCTCATAAAATCCTACCAGGCGACCCCCGCAATCGTTGGGCCACCTACGCCTCTTGCCGAGCTCATTGCGGACAAACTCATACAATTTTTTTAGGAATGTTGCACTGGACCCCCTGCAGTGCCAGAATTTGTGGGCTAACAACCACAGAAAACTGCCAAAATTTGCTGTTTCCATTTCCATGGCCCATAAAATCCTACCAGGCATCCCCCGCTGCTGTCGGGTCACCTAGATCTCTTTTCAGGCTCGTTGTGGACCCCCTTGTATGAATTTTTGGGGATGTGTCACCGTACCCCTTGTAGCGCTAGAATATATAGGCTAATACCTGTAGAAAACTACAAAAATCGCCTATTTCTTTTCTATAGACCATAAAATCCTACTAGGCATCCTCTGTCACCACCGAGCCACCTGGCCTCTAGCCATGCTCGTTGTGAAACTACTCGTATGATTTTTTAAGAATGTTGCACTAGACCTTCTGCAGTGCCATAATATGAGGGTTAACACGCATAGAAAATTATTGAAATTGCCTATTTCATGTTCTGTGGTTCATAAAATCCTACTAGGCATCTCCCGCCACTGCCAGGCCACCTGACCCTCTTGCCGGACTCGTTGCGAACCCACTCCTATGATTTTTCAGGAATGTTGTGCTGGACCCCTACAACACCAAAATCCGTTGGCTAACACTCATAAAAATCTATCAAAATCGCCTGTTTTATCTTTCGTGTTCCATAAAATCCTACCAGGTGTCTCCGTCGCCGCCGACCCACCTACACATCTTGCGGGGCTTATTGCGGATCCACTCATATGATTTTTTGGGAATGTTGCATCAGACACCTCGCTACTGCCAGGCCATCTGTACTTTTTGTCAGGCTCGTTGCAGACCCATTCATATGATTTTTCAAGAATTTTGCACCGGACACCACTGCAGCACCAGAATTCATGGGCTAGCACACACAAAAAATAGTAGAAATCACTTATTTCCATTTCTGTGGCCTGTAAAATCCTACCAGGCATCCCCGGCCGCCACTGGACCACCTGCGCCCCTTTCCAGGCTTGTTGCGGACCCAGTCATATGATTTTTCTTGAATGTTGTATCAAACCCCCTGCAATGCTAGAATTCGTGGACTAACACCCACAGTAACTACCGAAATCGTTTATTTCCTATTCCGTGGACCATAGAATCTTACCAAGCATTTGCCACCGCCATCAGACCACTTGTGCCTCTTAGCAGGCTCATTACGGACCCACTCATATGATGTTTCAGGAATGGTGAGCCAAACTCCCCTGCAGTGCCAGAATTTATGGGCTAACACTCACAGAAAACTACCAAAATAACTTGTTTCCTGTTTCATGGCCAATAAAATCCAACCAGTCATTCCTCGCTGCTGCCAAGCCAACTGGGCCTCTTACCGGGCTTGTTGCGAACCCACTAGTAGGATCTTTCAGGAATGTTGCACTGGTCCCCCCTGCAACGCCAGAATCCATGGGCAAACAGCCATAGAAAACTATCAAAATTGCCTGTTTCCTCTTCCGTGGCCATAAAATCCTACTTGTCGCGCCCGGGCCACCTGTGCCTCTTTTAGGGCTCATTACAGATACACTTGTGTGATTTTTTGGAAATATTGGATTGGATCCCCTACAGCGCCACAATCCGTGGGCTAGCACCCACAAAAAATGCCAAAATCTCCTGTTTCCTGTTTCGTGGCCCATAAATTCCTACCAAGCATCCCCCGCTATTGGCGGTTCACTTGGGACTCTTGCTAGAATTATTGCAGACACACTCATCTGATTGTTCAGGAATGTTGCACTGGACCCTCTTACAACGCTAGAATCCATGGGCTAACACCCATAGAAACTACCAAAATCACTTGTTTCCTGTTCCATGGCCCATAAAATACTTCCAAGCATACTCCGCGGCCACCGAGCCACCTGGGCCTCTTGCCTGGGTCATTTCAGACCCATTCGTATGAATTTTCAAGGATATTGCACCAAACCCCCCTACAGCGCCAGAATCTATGGGTTAACACCCAAAGAAAACTGGCAAAATCGCCTGTGTTCCTGTTCTGTGGCCCATAAAATCCTACCAGGTTTACTTCACCGCCAATAGGCCACTTGGACCTCTTGCTAGGCTCGTTGCGGACCTAGTCATATAAATTTTTAGAAATGTTGCACAGACTCCCCTGCAATGCAGAATCCATGGGCTAACGCCCACAAAAATTGTCGAAATCGCTTGTTTTCTATTTCGTGGCTCAAAAAATCCTACCAGGAGTCCCCAATGGCCTTCGGGCCTCCTGAGCCTCTTGTCAGACTTATTATGAACATAATCACATGATGTTTCAGGAATGTTACGATGGACCCCCCTGCAGCGCCAGAATCCGTTGGCTAATCCCCAAAAAAATCTGCTGAAATCATCTATTTTCTCTTTCGTTGTCCATAAAATTCTACCTGCGCAACTTGTTGGGCTCATTATGAACCCAGTCATATACTTTTTTAGGAACGTTGCATCAGACACCCTTGCAGCACCAGAATTTGTGGGGTAACACCCATAGAAAACTGTCAAAATCTCCTATTTCCTTTTTCGTGGCCCATAAAATCCTACCAGGCGTCCCCCGCTGCCACCAGGCCACCTGGGCCTTTTGCTGGGCTCATTGCGGAGCCAACTATATGATTTTTTAGGAATTTTGTGTCGTACCCCCTGCAGCGCCAAAATTCATGGGCTAACACCCAAAGAAAACTGTCGAAATTGCCTACTTCTTGTTCTGTGGTCCATAAAATCCTACAAGGCATCCCCGTCACCACTAGGCCACCTAGACATCTTGTCGGGCTTGTTGTGGACTCACTCATATGATTTGTTGGGAATACTGAGCCGAACTCCCTTGCAGCGCCAGAATCCATGGGCTAACACCCACAGAAAACTATCGAAATCGCCTGTTTCCTATTTAATGGCCCATAAAATCCAACCAGTCATCCCCCACCACTGCTAGACAACCTAGGCCTCTTATTGAGCTCATTGTGAACCCACTAGTATGGATTTTTAGTAGTGTTGCACCGGACACCCTGCAGTGCCAGAATCCATGGGTTGACACCAATAGAAAATTGCCGAAATTGCTAGTTTTCTATTCCGTGACCTTTAAATTCCTACTAAGAGTCTACCGCCACCATCGGGATACCTGTGCCTTTTGTCGGGCTCATTGCGAACCTAGACATATGATTTTAGGGAATGTTGCGTCGGACCCCCCAGTAGCTCTAGAATCCGTGGGGAAACACCTACAAAAAACTGTTAAAATTGCTAGTTTCTTCTTCCGTGGCACATAAAATCCTACCAGGTGTCCCCCTCCACCGCCAGTCCACCTGGCCTCTTGCCTGGCTTGTTGCAGACCTATTCATATGAATTTTTAGAATGTTGCACTGTACCCCCTGTAGCGCAAGAATTCATGGGTTAACACTTATAGAAAATTGCCGAAATTGCCTGTTTCCTGTTCTGTGGCCCATTAAATCCTACCAGTAGTGCCTCACTGTCACAAGGCTACCTGGGCCTCTTTCTGGGCTCATTGCAGACCTCTTTGTATGATTTTTAGGAATGTTGTGCTAGAACCCCCTGTAGCTCCATAATTCATGGGCTAACACCAATAGAAAATGGTCGAAATCGATTCCTTCCTTCTCATAGCCCATAAAATCCTACCGGGCATTCCCTACCACCGTTGAGCAACCTGAGCCTCTTGCTAAGCTCATTGTGGATAGACCTAGAGGAATTTTTAGGAATTTTGCACTGGACCTCCTGCAGCGCCAAAATCCGCAGGCTAACACATACAAAAATTATCGAAATCACCTATTTCTTTTTTCGAGGCCCATAAAATCCTACCAGGTATCCCCCGCTGCCACTGGCCACCTGGGGCTCTTGCTGGGCTCATTGCAGACCCACTCATATAATTTTTCAGGAATGTTACGCCGGAACCCCTATAGCGTCAGAATCTATTGGCTAACACCCATAGAAAAGAACTTAAATCACCTGTTTCCTATTCTGTGGCCCAGAAATTCCTACTAGGCATCCCCTACTGCCACTGGGCCACCTGTGCCTTTTTCTGGATCCGTTCATATAATTTTTCAGGAATGTTGCACTGTACCCCCCTGCAGCTTCAGAATCCGTGGGCTAACAACTACACAAAACTGCCGAATCCATTTGTTTCCTGTTCCGTGGCCCATAAAATCCTACCTGGTGTCCCCCTTGCCGTTGGACCATGTAGGCCTCCTATTGGGCTTATTGCGGGCCCATTTATATTATTTTTTTAGGAATTTTGCGTTGGGTCCCCTGCAGAGCCACAATCCTTGGGCTAACACCCATTGAAAACTGTCAAAATCGCATATTTTCTATTCTATGGCTCATAAAATCCTACAACGTCCCCGTCGTCGCTAGCCACCTATACCTCTTGCTATGCTTGTTGCTGACCAATTCGTATAATATTTCAAGAATGTTGCACTGGACTCCTTGTAGCACCAGAATCCGTGGGCTAACTCTCATAGAAAACTGCCAAAAACGCCTATTTCTTTTTTCATGGCCCATAAAATCCTACCAAGTGTCCCCCGCTACCACTGGATCACCTGCACCTCTTACCATGCTTGTTGGGGATCCACTCGTAGGATTTTTTGAGAATGTTGCGGTGGACCCCCTGCAGCTGCAGAATTTGTGGGCTAATACCCACAGAAAATTACCAAAATTGCCTGTTTCCTGTTTTGTGGGCCATAATTCCTACCACTCATCCCTCCCCATCACTGGGCCACTTAGGCCTCTTGCTGGGCTCGTTCCGAACCTACTCGTATGATTTTTTAGTAATGTTGCATCGGACCCCCTACAACACCAGAATTCGTGGGCTAATACCTAAGAAAATAACTGAAATTGCCTGTTTCCAGTTTTGTGGCCTATAAAATCCTACCAGGCGTCCCCCGCCGCCACCGGGCCACCTGAGCGTGTTGTTAGGCTCATTGCCAACCCACTCATAGTATTTTTTGAGAATGATGCACTGGACCACCTACAACACCACTATCGAAATTGCCTATTTTTTTGTGGTTTACAAAATCCTACTAGGCGTCCCCCACTGCTACTGGGCCATCTGGGCCTCTTATTGGGCTCATTGCGAACCCACTCATAGGAGTTTTCAAGAATGTTGCATCGGACCCACTGCAATGCAAATATCCGTGGGCTAACACCAATAGAAAAATGTCAAAATTGCCTATTTCTAGTTTCATTGCTCATAAAATCCTACCAAGCGTCCCCCACCGCTGCCGGGCCACCTGAGCCACTTATCAAACTCGTTGCAGACCCACTCATATGATTTTTCTGGAATGTTGCGCTAGAACCCCTTGTAACACCAGAATCCATTGGCTAACACCCACAAAAATCTACCAAAATTGCTTATTTTCTCTTTCATGGTTCATAAAATCCTACCACACGTTCCTCGTCACTCCCGGGATATCAACGCATCTTACCGAGCTCATTACGAATCGACTCGTATGATTTTTTGGGAATATTGGACTGGACACCCTTGCAGTGCCAGAATTTGTGGTATAACACTCACAAAAAATTATCGAAATCACCTGTTTCCTTTTTCATGGCTCATAAAATCCTACTAGCCGTCACTCTGCCACCAAGCAACTTGGGGTTCTTATCAGGTTCATTGTGCACCCACTCATATTGCTTTTTGAGAATGTTGCATCGAACACTCTTGCAGCGCCAGAATTTGAGGGTGAACACCAATAGAAAACTACCGAAATCGCCTATATTGTGTTTTGTGGCCCATAAAATCCTACTAGGATCCCCCGCTACCATCAAGCCACTTAGGCCTCTTTTTGAGCTTGTTGTGGACCCACTCGTATGATTTTTCAAGAATGTTGAGCCAAAATCCCTTGTTGCGCTAGAATTCATGGGCTAACACCCATAGAAAACTGCCAAAATCGCATGTTTCTTGTTCTGTGTCCCATAAAAACCAACCAGTTGCCCCCTGCCGCACCTGGGCCACCTGTACCTCTTGTCGGGCTCGTTTTGAACCCACTGGTATGTGTTTTTTTGGAATGTTGTGGTGGACTCCCCTGTAGCACAAGAATCCATGGGCTAACACTCTCAGAAAACTACAAAATCACTTATTTCCTATTCCGTGGCCCTTAAAATCCTACCAGGCATCCCCCGCCGCCTCCGGGTCACTAGGGCCTTTTCCGAGCTCATTACAGATCCACTTGTATGATATTTTGGGAATGTTGGGCCGGAACCCTAGTAGTGGCAGAATCCATGGGCTAATACCCACAGAAAATTATCATAATCGCTAGTTTCTTGTTACGTGGCCCATAAAATTCTATAAGGCATCCCCCGCCACCGCCGATCTACCTAGGCCTCTTACCTGGCTCATTGCAAACCCACTCATATGAACTTTTAGGAATGTTACAATGGACCCCTTTGGAACGCCAGAATCTATTAGCTACCCACAATAAACATTCGCTATCGCCTACATTTTGTTCTGTAGCCTATAAAATCCTACCAGGTATCCCCCGTCGCTGCTGGGCAACTTAGGACTTTTGCTGGGCTTGTTGTGGACCCACTTGTATGATTTTTTTGGTATGTTCTTCCGGACCCCCTGCAACACAAAAATCTATGGGCTAACGACCATAGAAAACTACCAAAATCTCTTGTTTCTTGTTATGTGGCCCATAAACTCCAACCTGGCATCCCCCGCTATCGCCGGGCCACCTAGGTCTCTTACCGGGCTCATTGCGAACCAACTCGTATGATTTTTCAAATGTTACATTAGACCCCCTGCAATGCTAGAATTTGTGGGATAATATCCATAGAAAACTGTCAAAATCACCTGTTTCTTATTTCGTGGCTAATAAAATCCTACCAGGTATCCCGTTTCACCATCGGGACACCTTAGCCTCTTTCCATGCTCATTGTGGACCCACTCATATGATTTTGAAGGAATTTTCACCGGACCCTCTGCTGCGCCAGAATCCAGGGATTCATACCCATAGACAACTACCAAAATTACCTATTTCCCGTTCTGTGGCCCATAACATCTTACCAGGCATCCCCCGCCTCCGCAGGGCCACCTGGGCCTCTTGTTGGTCTTGTTGTGGATCCACTTATATGAATTTTTGGGAATGTTGTGCCAGACTCCCTTGCATTGCCAGAATCTATAGGCTATCACCCACAGAAACTCCCAAAATTGCTAGATTCCTGTTCCGTGGCCCATAAAATCCTACTAGGCTTCCCCCGCCACCACTGGGCCATCTGGACCTCTTGCTAGGCTCATTGTGGACCCACTCATATGATTTTTTAGAAATGTTGTGCTAGACCCCTTGCAACACCAGAATCTGTGGTAAACACCTTCACAAAACTATCAAAATTGCCTGTTTCCTATTTCGTGGTCAATAAAATCCTACCAGGCGTCCCCGAAGCCGCTGGGCAACTTGGGCCTCTTGTTGGACTCATTGCAGACCCACTCATATGATTTTTTAGGAATGTAGTGCAAAACCCCCTGCAGCGCCAGAATCCATAGGCTAACACCTATAGCGAACTCTCGAAATTGTATGTTTCCAATTTCGTGGCCCATAAAATCCTACCGAACGTTATCCACCGTAGCTGTGCCACTTGGGCCTCTTGTAGGGCTCGTTGAGGATCTAATCATTTGATTTTTCAAGAATGTTGCACTGGACCCCCTGCAAAACCAGAATTTGATGGCTAATACCTAGAGAAAACTGCCAAAATCACCTATTTTGTGTTCCGTGGCCCATAAAGTCCTACCAAGCATCCCCTCCACCACTAGGCCACCTAGGCCTCTTGCTAGGCTCATTTCAGACCCACTTGTATAACCTTTTGGGAATGCTGAGCTGAACTCCCCTGCAGTGCCTGACTATTTGGGCTAACACCAACAAAAAACTATCGAAATCACTTATTTTCTCTTCCATGGCCTATAAAATCCAACTACTCATCCCCTGCCACTACCGGGCTATCTGTGCCTCTTGCCTGACTTGTTACGAACCCACTAGTATGATATTTTTGGAATGTTCCACTAGACTTCCCTGTAGCGCCAAAATTCGTGGGCTAACACCCATAGAAAACTGCTGAAATCGCCTATTTCCTATTCGTGGCCCTTAAAATTCTACCAGGCATCCCCCACCACCTTCGGGCCACCTGGGCCTTTTGCAGAGCTCATTTTGGACCCACTTATACAATATTTTGGGAATGTTGTGCCAGAACCCCCCAGCAGCGCCAGAATCTGTGCGCTAACACCCATAGAAAAATGTCAAAATTGCTAGCTTCTTATTTCGTGGACCAAAAAATCCTACCAGGTATTCCCCACTGCAGGTCCACTTGGGCCACTTACCGGGCTCATTGTGGATGACTGATGTTCACGCTCCAATAAGAAAGCGATCCCTAGGCCTCTTACCTGGCTCATTGCAAAC
>DF361006.1:57998-73803 GCA_000787875.1 Solanum virginianum | reverse complement strand
ATGATCTCTTTGTTTACCTTTGCTTGCTCAAACTGTAGATCGAGGCTATGAGATCCCAACTATGGGTCGTAGGGTGTCGTACGACTCGTAGGTACCGATCTCATAGTAGACCCAACACATGCAAAAATTTCAAGAATCATACCTGGGTACTATGAACCCCTCTTACGACTTGTAAAAGACTCTACGAATCATAAGGTTGGCTCGTAGTGTATGTGCTAACTTTTTATACTCACTGATTACCTCTACGAGGCGTGACTATGAGTCATAGTAGTGGCTACGGCTCGTAGGCCTGATCGTAGAGGCTGCTCCAAGTGCCATTTTCTCACTTTTCATCTCTTTGATTTCCACCTACAAACCTAGCCTCAAAACATAACAAGTTTCAAAATATTACAACTGCATCACTGTCTTTCAACTAAAAACACACTCACATCTTCTAACTAAGAATCTCAATCAACCAAAAACACTTAAAACAAGCTAACAATTATCAACAATTCTTGGGTTGCCTCCCAAGAAGCACCTTGTTTAACATCATGGCTCGACTTGGTCATCGTCCTTCATCAACTATCATCAAGGGTCCATACCTCACTCTTGAACTCGTTCGGGTGCTTCATGGATTAGCAAATATCGAACACGACCTCAGCATCATTGACTATAAACCGCAATTGACCTTAATCCATATCCACTAGAACTCTCCCAGTTGCCAAAAATGTTCTTCCCAAGATGATGGACACCTCAAATCAACCTTGCAATCAAACATCACAAAGTCCGCGGGAAAGATGAATTTATCAACTTTAATAAGCACATCCAAAAGGATTCGCTTTGGCTTTTTAATAGTTTGATCCGCTATAAGCAACCTCATCCTTTTTAGGGTGGGAGTACCAAGGCCAAGCTTTTTGAATATAACAAGAGGTATTAGATTGATTTCTGCTCCTAAGTCACACAATGCTCTTGCAAACTCAACATCACCAATGGTACAAGGCATGGTGAATGCACCAGGGTCCTCTTATTTTGCACAAGGTATTTGGTCATAATCGCACTATATTATTAGAGTTCTTGTGAGAACACTTAGCTCAAAGTGCATTTCTTGGTCAACAAATCCTTCTTATACATGGCATACCCAAACATTTTCTCCAAGGCCTCTAGAAGGGGAATGTTGGTGGAGAGTTGCTTCAACATCTAGAGGAAGTGTTTGAATTTACCCTCCTCTTCCTTTTTCTTAAGCCTTTAACGGAAAGGAGAAGGGGGTTTGGGAATTGATTTCAATTTCTCATGCTGCCTCACCTCTTCTTGTTGTATCCCAACAACCTTCGAATCTTCTTCTTCAACCACGACTTCACCACCAAGACCCTTCTCATCAACTTCACCTATAAATATCGGCATAGGGGGATCTATGGTGCTCTTGCCACTCCGGGTAATGACCACCCTGCAATACCCTTCATTTTTAGGATTTTGAACTAAATTGCTTAGTAAGTTGCCCTTTTGGCGTTGGTTCAACTGTGAAGAAACTTGTCTAAATTGTTGTTCTAGTTGCTTAATCGCCACCGAGTAAGACTCTATTTTTTGGTTAATGCTTAAAATATTCGCTTTCATTTCTCTTTAAAGTCTTATCTTGGTGGTCAGCCCTCTTCAATAACTTTTTGAACATCTCTTCGATCCGAGAGTTGCTTGATCCGGCATCACGATTGTGAGGTGGCACATAAGGGCCATTCTTCTAGCCCACTCTTCTTCTCCATTCGGCATATAGCACTCTTTATCTCTCTCATAGTAGCCACCTTGATTGTCTTTATACACCCCATCAAGGTTAAAGTTCCAACCTTAATTCCCGAACCCTTGCCTCCAATAATCTGAATTGGACCCTTGGTGGTTGTTTCGAAAACCCACCGCTTGGTTGCTCACAAAACATGCATCTTTATCAAAGAATGGATAGCCATATATTGGAGTCTTTGGAGGTTGATGGGTTACTGCTTGAACACTTGCTTGGTTTTGCTTCAAGACCAAGTCCATGCTTGTACGAAGTTGAGCAAGTTGTTCCATGATCTCTTTGTTTACCTTTGCTTGCTCATTGTTGGTGTTGACTGTATAAGAAGTCTTCATCATACCTCTCTCTCATTGACCCCATGCTCTATTTGTTTTGACCACTTGCTCCATCCTTGCGACAATCAATGTAAAAGGTTAGTCAAGGAATATGCCTCCCATGATTGTGTTGGCACAAGATTGACTATTCTCATCAAGTTCCCGAAAGAAAATCTCAACCAAGGAATCATCAACAATCTTATGATCAGGGAACATCCTCAAGCATTTAGAGAAAGGTTTTGTGTCCCCATGACACTCTTGCAAACAAACACCACATTTTAGAGATAACAGTGGGGATCTTCCTAAGGTAGCCCTGTGAATAGTCTACGGTCTTGGAGCATTTAGAGCAATCCACTTGATACCGTGAACTTAGTATTTGTCGGTAAAGGAGGCAGTACTATGGCACCGGTAACATCCATAGCCATAGGATTCAATCGATATTGATTCAATCCATAAGCATTTTCATTGAAGTCCCTAAGCTATAGCCTATTACCCCTTGGTTATGGATTCTCCTCTCTACCCATATCCTCACTTATATTCATATCCTCCTCAACCTCGATATCCTCATTTACTTGAGCCATTCTTGTTGGTAGTCGATAGATCTCCAAATTGAGTAGAGCTAAGGGATTGCCTTGGCTCCTTGTGTTGGGAATACAACCTAGTACACCCTACAAAAAAAATCAAACAACAAAAAATAAAACAAAAGTAAAATACAAGATATTCTAGAATCAACACTAGAACTAACTAATATAGGATTCAAGTCAAAACCTAGCTGTATTCCCCGACAATGGCGCCATAATTTTTTACTGATGTTCACACTCCAATAAGAAAGCAGTTGCTGTCAATAATTAACCTAACCAAAGGTTAGGGTCAAATCCATAGTGAATATGGGGCTTGACTACAAGAATCCACTACTAATAATTTCAAGCATATATAACTAAAATCTTTAAATTGGGGGGTGGGGGGAGTTATGATTCAAAAACAAAGTAAAATAAACAGTAAACTATGATGCAGGAAACATTCAATTGGGGACAATTGGGGAATCGTGTTCACCATGGTTTGTCAACTTGATTACCCTAGGTAGAATAACTACAATTGGAAATTCACATGTAGGACGATAACTTAGGTTCTTCCAGCCCTCTTATGAAGGTGAAGGTAAAATTTCACCATGGCGCTTGGTCAGCCACCATGGCGTACCAACTAACTATTACCAATTGTCCTAATCAACCTCCCTTAGTCAGGTTTGGTTGATTAGACAAGAACACATCAATCGAATCCTGTCATCTACTTTTCTTTTCCTATTCATCACCACCTTGGTCAGGCTAGTGATAGTAGGTGGGGTTTAGTGTTGGCCACCACAAACTACAATCATAATGAAGGGAAATAGATGATATATACAAACCCTAATCATAGAACTACAATAAACCTAGGTTATTTCAAATGAACTACCCATGATTTCCATAACCCCAAGTTGTGGGTACTTAACTACTTATGGCTAAGGGAAAACAAGTAAAAATGCAAATAAATGACATAGTTGAGAGTTTTACCATAAACAATAAAGATTGTAGACACCACAAGTTGGAAACAAAAAAATGAACTAAATGTATTTATAGTGTTTACAAATAAACCCTAAAAATAACACAGAAAAGACAGCTTGCAATTGGTATGCCTTGCAGGTACAACTTGTAGGTTAAACTACAAGTCACAGTCAAGGTCTCGTATGAGGTTCTTGGCATCATAGACTGAGCTGGGATGACCCACAGGTACGAGTCGTTGCTTGAGCTATAACTCGTAGTCTTGGCCTTCAGTTTTTTGATCCAATATTTTGGCTCTCTGATTCCTGCTATGAGTCCACCTAAATGAGTCATGGTGAGAACTATGACTTATAGGATGGCCTCGTAGGGGTGACTCCACTTAGAAGATTTCTAAATTTTTAGTCTCTAATTATTGCTACGACACACCCTACGACTCGTAGCTTGGACTACGACTTGTAGGTGAGATCGTATGTCCTATGATTCAGAAAAAATTGCAATGTTTCTTCAAAAGTCATATCAACCTAACTTTTATGCAAAAACAACACAACACATAAAAACCATAAAAAGTCTCATTAAGTACTCACAAAATCCCTTGTTTTAGGCATCAAATCTGTTCCTAGGCTAGTTGGGGACCCACTTGTATGATTCTTTTGGAATGTTGCATCAGACTCCCTACAGCGCCAGAATCTTTGGGCTAGCAACTATAGAAAACTGCCCAAATCTCCTGTTTCCTATTTTATGGCCCATAAAATCCTACTAGGCGTCCCTCACCGTCGCTGAGCCACATGGTTCTCTTGCCAAGCTCGTTGCGAACCAACTCATGTGAGTTTTCATGAATGTTTCACAGGACCCCCTACAGTGCCAGAATCCATGGGCTAACACCCACAGAGAATTGCTGAAATTGCCTGTTTCCTGTTCTGTGGCTCATAAAATCCTACTAAGCATCCCCACTACTGCAGGGCTACCTGGGCCTCTTGCTGGGCTCATTGCAAACCCACTCGTATGAGGTTTTTGAAATGTTCTACCGAACCCCCCTACAACATCAGAATCTATGGGCTAACACAAACAAAAACTCCCAAAATTGCCTATTTCCTGTTCTATGGCCCATATAATACTACTGGGCGTCTCCCGCAACCGCTAGGCCACTTGAACCTCTTGCCAGGCTTGTTATAGACATACTCATATGATATTCGAGAATGTTGCACTGGACCCCCCTGCAGTGCCAGAATTTGTGGGTTAATATCCACAGAAAACTGCTAAAATTTCCTATTTCCCATTTTGTGGCCAATAAAATCTTAGCAAGTGTCCCCGGCCACCGTAGGGCCAGCTAGGCCTCTTTCGGGGTTCATAGCGGACCCACTCATATAGTTTTTTGAAATGTTTCACCAGACCCCCTTGCAAAACCAGATTCCGTGGGCTAACACCCACAGAAACTCCCAAAATTGCCAGTTTTCTATTCCGTGGCCCATAAATTCCTACTAGGCATCCCCCACTGCTGTTGGGAAACCTGGACCTCTTGCCAAGCTCGTTGGGGACCCACTCGTATGAGTTTTCAGGAATATTACGCTGGACCCCCTACAGCGCCAGAATATATGGCAAAATCCACACAAAACTATGGAAATTGCCTATTTCTTATAATGTGGCCCATAATATCTTTGTGGGCATCCCCGCAGCTGCTGGGAAACTTGGGCCTCTTACCCAGGTCATTGCGTCGAACCCTCTATAAAATCCTATCAGGCATCCCTCGTGCGCCGTTGGTCCACTTGGGCCTCTTACTAGGCTCGTTACGGACCCATGCGTATGACTTGTCGGGGATGTTGTGTGAGACCCCCTGCAGCGCCAGAATCCGTGAACTGACACCGATTAAAAGCTACCAAAATCACATATTTCCTTTTCTGTAGCCCACAAATTCCTACCAGGAGTCCCCTGTAGTCGCCGGGCCACATGGGCCTCTTTTTAGGCTCGTTGGGGACCCACTCACATATTTTTTCAGGAATATTGCACCGGACCCCCATACAGCGCTAGAATGTGTGGGCTAAGACCCATAAAAAATTGTCAAAATCGTATGTTTCCTATTTCGCGGCTCATATAATTGTACCAGGCATTTTTGCCACTGCTAAGCTACCTGGACATCTTGTCGAGCTTGTTGTGGACCCACTAGTATGAGTTCTTGAGAATGTTGCACCAGACCACCCTGCAATGCCAGAATCTATGGGGTAATACCCATAGAAAACTACCGAAATCATCTGTTTCTTGTTCTATGGCCCATAAAATCCTACCAAGCATCGCCCACTACCGTGGGGCCACCTAGGCCTTTTGCACGGTGCATTACGGACCACTCTTATTACTTTTTGGGAATATTGCGTTGGATCCCCTACAACACAAAATTTATTGGCTAACATCCACAGAAAACTACTAAAATTGCCTATTTTCTATTCTATGGCCTATAAATCCTACCAAGCATCCCTTGCTGCTGCCGGGCCACTATTCCTCTTGCCAGGCTCGTTGCAGACCCACTCATATGATTATTCAGAAATGTTGTGCTGGATACCCCTACAGTACCATAATCTATGGACTAACACCCAAAGAGAACAACTTAAATCGCTTGTTTCCTGTTCAGTGGCCTATAAAATCCAACCAGTCATCCCTCGCCGCCGCCAGGCCACCTGGTCCTCTTGCCAGGCTCATTGCAAACCCATTAGTATAATTTTTTTGAAATGTTGCGTCGAACCCCCTGTAGTGCCAAAATTCATGGTTTAACACCCACAGAAAATTATTGAAATTGCCATTTTTCTATTCTATGACCCTTAAAATCCCACCTGGAGTCCCCCGCCACCACTGAGACACTTATAACTCTTATCGAGCTTGCTGCGGACCTAGACATATGATTTTTTAGGAATGTTGCATTGGACCTCCCAGCAGTGTCAGAATCTGTGGGCAAACACCCACAGAAAATTGGCTAAATCGCTTATTTCCTATTTTGTGGCCTATAAAATCCCACTGAGCATTCCCCAGTGTCATCATACCACCTGGACCTCTTGTCGAGCTCGTTGAAAACCCACTCATTTGATTTTTCGAGAATGTTGCACCAAATTCTGCTGCAAATCAACTATTTCCTGTTCCATGGATCATAAAAGTCTACCAGGTGGCCCTCGTTGCTGCCGGGCCACCTGAGCTTTTTTTTAGGCTCGTTATGGACCCACTCATAAGATGTTTTGAGAATGTTGTACCGGACCCCCTGCAACGTTAAAATTCATGGGCTAACACCCATAGAAAACTACAAAATTTGTAAGTTTCTTGTTCTATGGACCATAAAATCCTACTAGGCGTCCCCTGGCATCGCCGAACCATCTGGGCCTCTTATAGATGGTGTCACAGACCCACTCGTGTCATTTTTTGGGAATGTTGCATCAGACCCACTATGGCACCAGAAATCACGGGCTAATGCCCACTAAAAACTACTGAAATTGCCTATTTCCTGTTCCATGACCTATAAAGTCCGACCAGGCATCCCCCGTCCCTATTGGGCCACTGGGCCTCTTGCTAGGTTCATTGTAGACCCACTTGTATAATTTTTTGGAATGTTGCCCAGCAACACCAGTATCAATAGGCTAACATCTACAGAAAACTACAAAAATAACTTATTTCCTATTTCGGGGCCCGTAAAATCCTATAAGACATCCCCGCCGCTGCTAGGCCACTTGGGTCTCTTGTCGGGCTTGTTGCAGACCCACTCATATGATTGTTTTGGGAATGTTACGCTATACCCCCTTGTATTGCCAAAATTTGTGGACTAGCAGCAACAGAAAACTGTCGAAATCACCTATTTCCTGTTCTATGGCCCATAAAATCCTACCAGCATCCTATGTGGCTGTCGGGCTACTTGGGCTTCTTCTTGGGCTCTTGAAGACCCACTCGACTGATCTTTTGGGGATTTTGTGGTGGACCCCCTACAGCGCTAGAGTCCTGGGCTAACACTCACAAAGAAATTACCAAAATCACCTATTTCCTGTTCTGTGGCACATAAAATCCTACTAGGCATCCCCTCCTGCCACTGGGCCACCTTGGCCTCTTGCCGAGCTCGTTGCGGACTCACTCGTATGATATTTTGTGAAAGTCCTACAGGTATCCCCTGCCACCACCGGGTTACTTGGGCATCTTTTTAGGCTCGTTCAGACCCACTCGTATGAATTTTTCATGATTATTGCATGGACCCCCCTGCGGCGCTAGAATCTATGGGATAACACCCATAGAAAACTGCAAAAATTGCCTGTTTCCTGTTCAATAGCCTATAAAATCCTACCAAGCATCTCCCACCATCGCCGGGCCACTTGGGCCTCTTTCCGGGCACTTTGCGAACCCACTCGTATAAATTTTTAGGAATGATGCACTGGCCCCTTGCAGTGCAAGAATCTGTGGGCTCACACCCATAGAAAATTACTGAAATCACTTGTTTCCTATTCTGTGGTCCGTAAAAGTCCTACCAGGCATCCCCCACCATCGTCGGGCCATATGGACCTCTTGCTGGGATCGTTGCTGATGCACTCATATAACTTTTTGGGAATGTTGCACTGTACCCCCTGCAGCGCCAGCATCCATGGGGTAAAACCCATAAAAAATGATAAAAATCGCCAGATTCCTATTTCATGGCCCATAAAACCCTACTAGGTGTCCCTCATTGTTGCCGGGCAATTTGGGCCTCTTTTCGGCCCCGTTGCAGACCCACTCGCATGATTTTTTAGGAATGTTGCGATGGACCCCCTGTAACACCAAAATCTGTGGGCTAACACTGGCAGAAAATTGCAAAAATTGTTTGTGCCCTATTTCGTGGCCCATAAAATCTTACCAGGCATCCCCCGCCGCCACCAGGCTACCTGGGCATCTTGCTGTGCTCATTGTAGACCCACCCATATGATTTTTTTAGAATGTTGCATCGGACCCCTGAAGTGCCAGAATTCATGGGCTAACACCCATAGAAAACTGCCAAAATTGCCAGGTTCTTGTTCCATGGCCCATGAAATCCTACAAGGCATCTCCCACCTCTGACAGGCCACCTAGGCCTCTTGCCAAGCCCATTGTGGACCCACTAATATAATTTTTTAGAATGTTGTGCCGGACCCCTACTATGCCACAATCCGTAGGTTAACACCTAAAGAAAACTGTCGAAATCGCCTGTTTCCCATTCCGTGGCCCATAAAATCCTACCAGATATCCTACGCCGCCATCGGGCCACTTGGGCCTCTTTCCAGACTCTTGCAGACCCACTCGTATGATGTTTTGGGAATGTTGCGTCGGACCCCCTGCAATTCCAGTATCTGTGTGATAACATCCATATAAAACTGTCAAAATTGCTTATTTCCTATTTCGCAGCCCATAAAATCCTACTAGGCATCCCCCACTACCGCCGGGCCACCTAGGGCTCTTGCCGAGCTCATTACGGATCCAGTCGTATAGTTTTTCAGGAATATTCCATTGGATCCCCACTGCAGCACAACAATCCATGGGCTAACACCGATAGAAATTTACCAAAATTGTTTGTTTACAATTCCGTAGACTATAAAATCCTACCAGGCATCCCTCATCACCGCCTGACCACCTAGGCCTCTTGCTGAGCTCATTACGGACCCACTTATATGATTTTTAGGGGATGTTGCTCCAGTCCCCCTGCAGTGCCAGAATCCGTGGGCTAATACCCACAGAAAACTGCTGAAATTGTTTGTTTCCTATTCCATAGCTCATAAAATCCTACCAGGCATCCCCCCACTGCCGCCAAGCCACCTGGTGCTCTTGTCAGGATTGTTGTGGACCCACTCGTATAATGTTTTGAGAATGTTGCATCGGACCCCCCTTCAGTGCCAAAATTCGTGAGCTAACACCCATAGAAAATTACTGATATCGCCTGTTTCTGTTTCATGGCCATTAAAATCCTACCAGGCATCCCTCGCCTTGTGTCGGGCCACCTAGGCCTCTTACCAAGCTTGTTGTAGACCAACTAGTATGATTGTTCAGGAATATTGCACTGGACACCCCTGCATCGCCCGAATTCATGGGCTAGAACCCACAAAAGACTATCGAAATCACATGTTCCTGTCCTATGGCCTATAAAATGTTACCAGGCATCTCCCACTACTGCTGGGCCACCTAGGCGCCTTGCCAAGCTCGTTATATATGATATTTTGTAAATGTTGTGCTAGACCCCCCTGCAACACCAGAATCAGTGGGCTAACACACACAGAAAATTGCCAAAATCGCCTGTTTCCCTATTCCATTGCCCATAACATCCTACCAGGCATCCCTCTCTGGCGCTGGGTGATTTGGGCCTCTTGCCGGACTCATTGTTGACCCACTTGTATGGTTTTAGGCAATGTTGCATGGGAACCCCTTGCAGCACTAGAATCCATGGGCTAATACCTATAGAAAACTGCACAAATAGCTTGCTTTCTATTTTGCGACCCATAAAATCCTAACCAGGCATCCCCTGCCACCGCTGAGCCACCTCATTCTCTTGCCGAGCTCATTGCAGATCCACTCATATGATTTTTTAGGAATATTGCTCCGGACTACCTAAAGCAAAAAAATCGATGGGCTAACTCCTATAAAAAATTGCTGAAATAGCCTATTTCCTATTCTGTGGCCCAAAAACTCCTACCAGGCATCCCCAGCTGCCGCTGGGCAACTTGGTCCTCTTTCAAGGCTCGTTGCGAACCTACTCATATGATGTTTCAAGAATGATATGTCGGACCCCTTGGAGCACAAGAATCCATGGGCTAACACCCACAAAAAGCTATAGAAATTGCCTGTTTCCTATTCCGTGGCCCATAAAATCTTACCTGGCATCCCCCGCCACCGCCAGGCCACCTAGGCCTCTTGTTGGGCTTGTTGCGAACCCACTCATTTGATTTTTTAAGAATGTTGCATTGGACCCCCTATATCATCAGAATACGTGGGCTACCACCCAATGAAAACTATTGAAGTCGCCTGTTTCCTGTTTCGTGGCCTATAAAATTCGACAAGGCATCCCTAGCTACCGATGGGCCACCTGGGCCTTTTGCCTAGCTCATTACAAAGCTACTCATTTAATTTTTTGGGAATTTTGTGCCAGACCCCCTTGTAGTGCTAGAATCCATGGGCTAACATCCACAAAAAAACTATCGAATTTACCTGTTTCCTCTTCCGTGACCAATAATCTCCTACTAGGCATCTCCTGTCGTAGCCAGGCCACCTGGGCCTCTTGGCAGGCCCGATGCTGACCCACTTGTATGATTTTATGGGAATGTTGTGCCAGACACTCCTGCAGCACCAAAATCTGTGGGCTAAGACCCACAGAAAGTTGCTGAAATCGCTTGTTTGCTATTCTGTAGACCATAAAATCCTACCAAGCATCCCCCACCTCCACTAAGACACCTAGGCCTCTTTGCTGGGTCATTGCAAACCTACCCGAATGATTTTTAAAGAATGTTGCACTAGACTCTCTTGCAGCGACATAATTCATGGGCTAACACCAATAGAAAACTGTAAAATTGCCTATTTTCTGTTCCATGGCCATAAAATCCTACCAAGTGTCCCCCACTACCGCCGGGCCACCTGGTCTCTTGTTAGGATTTTTTTGGATCCACTAATGTGATTTTTTGGGAATGTTATGTCGGACCATAATGCAGTGCCATAATCCATGGGCTAACACCCACAAAAAGTTGCCAAAATCGCCTGTTTCCCATTCCATGGTCCATTAAATCCTACCAGGCATCCCCCACCGCCATCGGGCCACTTGGGGCTCTTTTCGGGCTTGTTGTGGACCCATTCGTATGAGCTTTTGGGAATATTACACCAGATTGCCCTGTAGTACAAGAATTCATGGGCTCACACCCACAGAAAACTACTGAAATCAACTATTATCTATTTCGTGGGCCAAAACCTGTACCAGCATCCCCTGCTGTCGTAGGGACACCTGTACCTCTTGCTGAGCTTCTTGTAGACCCACTCGTATGATGTTTCAAGAATGTTGCACCGTACCCCCTGCAACGCTAGAATCCACGGGCTAACACCCACAGAATGCTGCTGAAATCGCTTCTTTCCTATTCTGTGGCCTATAAGATCCTACCAGGCATCCCCCGCAGCTGCCGGGCCACTTGGGCCTCTTGTCGGTCTCGCTAAGAACCTACTCCTATGAGTTTTTGAAAATATTGCATTAGACCCCCACTGCAGTGCCGAATCCGTGGCCTAACTCCCACCGAATGCGGAACAAAATTGCCTATTTCCTGTTCAGTGGCCCATAAAATCCTATAAGGTTTCCCCCGCCATTGTTGGGCCACCTAGGCCTCTTGCCGGGCTCGTTACGAAGCCACTCGTATAGCCTTTCGGGAATGTTACGCCAGACGCCCGTGTAGCACCAGAATTTGTGGGCTAACACCCACAGAAAGCTGCTGAAATCACCTACATTCCGTGGCCTATGAAATCCTACCAAGCAGGTCCCCGCTGCCATCAGGCCATCTTGACCTCTTGCTGGGCTCGTTGCATGCTTACTCGTAGGAAGTTTTGGGAATGTTGCGCTGTGCTCCCCCTGTAGTGCCAGAATTCGTGGCGTAACATTCACAGAAACTATCTAAAATCGCTTGTTTCCTATTTTGAGGCCCATAAAATCCTATGAGGCATTCCCCGCCGAGCTGCCTGGGCCTCTTGCCAAGCTCGTTGCATACTCACTCATAGATTTATTGGGTATATTGCATCGAACCCCTCTGCAGTGCAAAAATCTGTGGGCTAACACCCACAAAAAATTACCAAAATCACTTATTTCCTGTTCAGTGGCCAATAAAATCCTACCAGGCATCCTCCACCACCACCGAGCCACTTAGACCTCTTGCCGGACTCGTTGTGGAACCACTTGTATGATTATTCGGGAATATTGTGCCAGACCCTTGCAACACCAGAATCTGCGGGCTAACAACCACAAAAAACTACCAAAATTTCCTGTTTCCTTTTTTGTGGCCTATAAAATTCTAGCAAGCATCACCCGTCACTGCCGAGCCACCTGGACCTCTTGCCAGGCTCGTTGTGAACCCACTCATACGATATTTTGAGAATATTGCACCGCACCCCTTGCAGCGCCAAAATCCATGGACTAACACTTAAAAAAATTGTTGATATCGCATGTTTCCTATTCTGTGGTCTATAAAATCCTACCAGACATCCCCTGTCACCAGCGAGCCACCTGGGCCTCTTGCCAGACTCATTACAGACCCACTCATGTTAGTTTTCCAGAATGTTGTGCCGGACCCCCTGCAGCGCCAAAATCTGTTGGCTAACACTCATAGAAAACTATCAAAATCATCTGTTTCCTGTTCCATGGCCTAGAAAATCCTACCAGGCATCCCCCGCTGCTGATGGACCACCTAGACATCTTGCCTAGCTCGTTATAGACCCACTGTATGATTTTTTGTGAATGTTGTGTCGGACCCCTTGCAGCGCCAGAATTCGTGACCTAGAACCTACAGAAAACTACCAAAATCGCCTGTTTCATGTTCCGTGGCCCATAAAATCCTACTAAGCATCCCTCACCGCCATAGGGCCACCTAAGCCTCCTGTCAAACTTGTTTCGAACCAAGTTAAATAATTTTTAAGGAATATTACATCGAACCCCCTGGAACTCCAGAATACGTGGGCTAACACTTATAGAAAAGTGTAGAAATTGCCTTTTTCCTATTTTGTGGCCCGTAAAATCCTACAAGATGTCCCTCATCACTGCCGAGCATCCTAAGCCTCTTGCTCGGCTCGTTACAGACACACTTGTATGATATTTTGGGAATGTTGCGCCAGATCTCCCTGTAGCGCACGAATTTGTAGGCTTACAGCCACACAAAGCTGTAGAAATTGCCAGTTTCCTAATCCATGGCCCATTAAATCTGACCAGGCATCCCCGCAGCTGCGGAGCAACCTAGGCCTCTTGCCGAGCTCGTTGCAGACCCACTTGTATGATTTTTTTAGAATGTTGTGTCGGACCCCCCCATGTAGCGGCAAAATTCGTAGGCTAACACTCGCAGAAAACTCTTAAAATTACCTGTTTCATTTTTCGTGGCCCATAAAATCCTACAAACCGTCTCCCGCCACTGCTAGGCCACCTGAGCCACTTGCCAGACTCATTGTGGCCCCAATCGTATGATCTTTTAGGAATATTTCGTCGGATGCTCCTGTAGCGCCAGAATTCGTAGGTAACAACTAGAGAAAACTACTGAAATCGTCTGTTTCCTATTTCGTGGCCTATAAAATCCTATCAGGCATCCCCCATCAATGTCGAGCCATTTGGGCTTCTAACCAGGCTCGTTACAGACCCACTCGTATGTTTTTTTGGGTAAGTTGTGCCTGAGCCCCCTGTTGCGCCAGAATCTATGGGCTAACACCTACTGAAAACTATATAAATCACCTGTTTCCTATTCCTTGGTCCATAGATTCCTACTAGGCATGCCATCGGGCCTCCTGGCCTCTCCACAAGATTGTTACAGACCCACTCGTATGATTTTTCAGGAGACTTGCATTGGAGCCCCCTGCAGGGCGAGAATATATGGGCTAATACGTACAGAAAACTACTGAAATCACCTGTTTCCTATTGCTTGGCCCATAAAATCTTATAGGCGTGCCGCCCGATAATTTGGGCCCCTTGCCGGGCTTGTTGCGGACCCACTCATATGGTTTTTTAAGAAAGTTGCACTGGAGCCCTAGTAGCGCCAGAATCAGAGGGCTAAAACTAACAAAAATCTGTTGAAATTGACTATTTTCTTTTCCTAGGACCATAAAATCCTACCAGGCGTCTCCCCCAGCCTCCGGGTCACTTGGGCCTCTTCCCGATCTCGATGCGGTACCACTCATATGATTTTTAGAGAAAATTGCACCGAAGGCCCCTGTAACACCAGAATCTATGGGCTAACACCCACAAAAAACTATTGAAATCGCTTGTTTCCTATTCCTTCGCCCATAAAATCCTACCCGGCGTCCCCCGTGGTCGTCCAACCACCTGGTCCTCTTCCCAGGATTGTTGTAGAGACACTCGTATGATTTTTCTAGAAAGTATTGACTGAGCCCCCTACAGCCTTAGAATCCGTGGGCTAATACACCCACAAAAAACTATCGAAATCACATGTTTCTTATTCCTTGGCCCATAAAATCCTACCAAGCATCCACAATCGCTAGGGGGCCACCTAGGCCTCTTCCCAGGCTCATTGTGGACCCACTCATATGAATTTTCAAGAAAGTTCAACCAGAGACACCTACAACGCCAAAATCTATGGGCTAACACCCACAAAAAACTATCAAAATCGCTTGTTTTCTGTTCCTAAGTCCATAAAATTCTACCACGCATCCCCCGCTACCTCCGAGCCACCTGGGCATGAATTTTCGAGCATGTTGTGCCGGACCCCCTATAGAGCCAGAATCTGTGGGCTAACACCCAGAAAAAACTACCAAAATTGCCTATTTCCTCACAACCCGAACCTGTGGTCTAGGATTGACATGGCGAATGAGAACCCAAGGGTCCCCAAACAAGCCTCAAAGTATCCATATTCACAACATTGGTTCGAAAGTGTATATAAATAGTAAAAATATAGTTCTAAGGGATGGGAAAGTAAGACTCATGCTATGGGGATATCCAAGGGAAAGGGATTAACATGGATTAACATAAAACATAGCACATAAAGTCTAAGTGACGGGTAAGTATGACTCACTCTATGGGGGCAATTCGGGACATAGGATCATCCATATCTCCACACTAAACATACATACATATCATAATTCCTATAATGAATCCATATTAGCCATATCCACTAGATAACCATAATCATAAGCTTCAAATACGACACATAACACATAGATCCAATGAGAGTCTACAAGATGTTCAACAATGCCTCTAGATATAAGATGGGATAGGGGCCAAGACATGTTCTGGGCTTACCATCAAAGATAGATAACATAAGCAAAAGTAACTTAAGGTAGAGGAATAGTGGCTTGTCCTTGGAAAATAGGACTCACCACAATAAGCCAAGACTTAAGATCCAATATAAAGCCGAACGGTGGATGAAAGTAATCTCCGGTCCCTACATAGTGAGATCATGTAGGGAAAAGTATGTGTTAGTATGTTTGAATATACTAAGTATGCGGGGTGTAATGCATGTAACTTACCAAAACCTGCATACAATGTTAGATGGCAAGGGCGC
>DF361006.1:45211-55476 GCA_000787875.1 Solanum virginianum | reverse complement strand
ATAGGATGGATAGTCTCCTCTGATATGTCTACCTAATGACACCTCACTCGCATCTCTATCAGTCTGGGCTGAGCAAGGGGTTTCTTTCCCTTGGGAAGAGAAAGCTAGATTGTGATTGCATAAGAGGCATAAAACTTCCTTACCATGGTCGGGGAGTATCATCCAAGGGCATGTTTGAGCTAGTTGAGCCCATATCATATCATAGTGTCTTGAAGATCGAGGACATAGTTAAGTTCATCTGATATAACTCAGGGTTCCTCATAGATAGAGTGGGTTGGCTTGTCTTGCCTTGCTCTTTTTGGTTGTATTCCCTTTTTGTAAATCTCCTCCATGCCCTTAACACACCACCGATTAGAGAAAACAGCTAGTGTAGATGGTGATGATTAGGGAGTAACTAAGGAATCAGCCTCTAATTTGTCCTCAAAGCCTCCCTCAGCGCTGGACTCCTCTGCGAATGGAGTCATCTGTGGTAAACTGCTCCTGTCACTGCCTCTCTCCTCAGATTGGGGAGGGCTAACAAAAAGAGCTTGAGTTCGCCCAGTTCTAGTAGCACCTCTTGTCTGTGGTATAGCACTATATGGATTTGGGGTGACATCAAGGACCTCTAGGGAACCACTCAGTTGAGTGGTTTGCTCATTATTTTGGGCTCATCCCTGAGCCGCCTTGTCATGGCCTCGATCTCTATGCATTTGCGTTTTGGGTAGTACCTAGGAAATCAACATATATTCACCATAGTTAGCACACATATCAAGAATTATAATGCAAAAATTCATCTAAGCTTAGTTGCGAAAGGGTTTTACGAAAGCGCATTTACGATTCGTAGTGAACATTACGAGCCATAAGGAGCCTTCATAAATAATTTTTCAAAACAATTTTAGTTTCTAGAAAATTCGATGAGACTATGCAGACTCATAAAGTGGTTAATGAGTCATATACTAGGTCATATAAAATTCCAGTGTGTAATTAAATTTAGGCAGGGACCTACAAGACCTATCTATGAGCTGTAAAGTGATCTATGACTCATAAAAGGTCTTGTCTGATGGATGCTCAAACACATCAAGTTTTTGGAATTTTTCATGATGGGCAATTATGACTCGTGGATTACTCTATGGGTCATAAAAGCCACTCGTGAACCAAAAATCTCAGTCACTTGAGTTTCTAAGTCCATCACACAGACCCCAAAAGACTATTTCATCCATAAATTATCAGCATCGAAGCAAGAACACATGGACCCATATGATTTCTATGCTATATCCCTACCTCCGACATGTTCTGCAAAACATACACATCCCATTGACAGTGATTTAGCACAAATTATCCTATAATTTCGACCAATCCTGACACTTCTAATTAATTCACACAAGATCATGTACCTATGTCATCACTCACCAATTCACAATCACACTCAGTCAATCACATACGGTGGGTGATTCAATAGGTACAACCAATGTATCTTTGGCATTTACACAAGACCAAAGTACCAAATTTTGGGGTCAATCAATTCAATTATGGGCAACCTAATTTCAACTAATACATTCAAACAAATAATCATTTTATTTCTAAACACCATACCTAACATTATATTCATATCAATTATTCATACAAGGCAAATTAAGGGTTGTAATTAAATAAAAAACTTACCATGAATTGAGATTAACTTTAAAAGGGTGAAGGAGGTGACTAGAAGCAAAACCCTAGGGCTGTCGAAATCTTACCAAAAATTTGGTCGACGGTGGCCGGAGATGATTGGAAATTAGACAGTATAGGGTAGGTTGGGTGATGTTGTATATTAGGGAAAATATGGCATCAAAATAATTTGACCCCTCTATTTATACTTTGACTCGGGTCAACTGAATTTTAATGGACCTGACCATACGAAACCTCGATTATGAAACTCCAAGGACCATTAACAACCTAGTGCTCTATTACCAAGTTTGTCAACCTCGAAAATCGAAGATCATAAAGTCTATAGGGAATATGAACTTCTCCACTTTTACCAATATGTTATATAGTATTCCCAAAGGCTTCTTGACTGTATGATCTGCCATTAATAACTGTATGCTAGTTGGAGTAGTGTCTCCCAATCTAAGGTTCTTGTATACCACAAGGGGCATCAGATTTGGAACGCCCAGAAAATATGCTTAGGAAATGCCCATAATTGTAATTTTCATATATCTCAAACATTCGTGGATGATATCAAAAATCTAACTTCATATTCTTAATCAGGGGGCAAGATTGACTGGAGAATGGGTATAACCTAAATTTTAGAAGACCCGTAGCGAAAAATGATTTTTGCCAACTTTTCTCAAAACAATGTGGGTCTGCGATGGCTTCGCGATGTGGACCTGTAGCAGAGCAGTGTTATCACTTTCTTAATTTTCCTATTTCGGCCTAAGACATTGGGGCCTTGGCCCCATGCCCGGTTATGCATAAAAACACCTATACTTAGGCATTTTTCAACTCTATATCACTCAAGACCCTCTCAAAACCCTCTCCAAGACTTAACCAAATATCTCATTCAAATTTCAAGGATTTAGAGCCTGACTTTAGAACTCAAGGATTAGCTTTAAGCTCCAAGTTCTCTTTGCAGTCAACTCCAGAAAACCCAAGCTTGAGGTGTGTGAGTTTCATCCATTGGGTCCTTTCACCCATGTAGCCTAACCTTCTTTTTTTTGTTTTTTAGCTTATGTAAATTGTATGTTTTCAAATTGTATCATCTATGGGTATCTCTTATTATGGATCTTAATTATAAATTATGTTAGGGTTCTATGAAATGTTTAATGATTATGCATGTTTATCTATTCCAAACTTATACTATGAATTGGTTTTGTCAATTGAGACTATGCATGTTTGGAGCTATGAAATTATGCTATGTTATGAGATTTGATGGTGGATTTCAAGGTATCTTACATGAGGGTTTTACTATGTGTTGGTGGGTTGATTTACATGGAGTTTTCTCATATTTTTATCTCTTAAATTGCATGAGTTTGAACAAGCATTACACACCCACCAAGTGTTTGATAAAATGTCTTGAAAAGGATTCTCAAGTTATTGATGAACTACTACATGGTTGATAAGTCAAATAATGTTGTGATGACTAAGGGATTGTATGTATGCATTAAATTCATGAAAGGTATCTATTGTGTTGCAAGTTGACCATACCTTGTTAGAGGGTGACATGCCCAATCACCTTGTTGAGGGCGTGACATGCCTCGACCACCTTGTTAGGGGGGTGACATGTCCATACTACCTGTGGAGGGGTAGATACCTTGACCACCTTATTAGGGAGTCACATGCCCATACTACCATGTTGAGGGGTAGATACCTCGACCGCCTTGTTAGAGGGTGACATGCCCATACTACCATGTTGAGGGATAAGTAGCTCGACCACCTTATTGGGGGGGGGGGGTTAGATGCCTATACCACCATGTTGACATGTTGAGGGATAAGTAGCTCGACCCCCTTATTGGGGGGGGGGGGTTAGATGCCTATACCACCATGTTGAGAGGTGGATACCTTAATCACCATCCAAAGAGGTGACTGCCTTGGAGTCTAAGTAATAGTTTTCTTGATCTATGTTACTTATGGTCTCTTCCTACTCATGTAATCTATATTTGTAACTTATTTGATTTACAAGTATGTTGTACCTCAAACATTGATCATGAATGACATATTGATATTTTACTTATCCATTGCTTATGATTATGCATTTTGATTATGTTAGCTTATGTTATGTTACATTGCATCCTACATACTTAGTACATTCAAACGTACTAACGCATACTCTATGCTTGCATGATGTTACCATTTATGAAACGGGGCACATCTTGATCATCCCCCATGTGGCTAGTTCGGTGCTTTGTAGATAAGACTTGATTCATCCTCAATAACAAGGACACTATCTATGCTACTCTTTCCATTTTACTATTTCTTTATGTTTAATACTTGATTCTATAAGGGTGAGCCCAGAAAGTGTCTTGGCCCCCGCTCCAATCTATGTTAGAGGTTTTGTTGGAACAATTGATGTAATTATGCAATGAGCTTGACTTCTAAGTATTTTATGATTATCAAAGTCTTTCCTTAGTCCTGTTTTCCCTATTTATATCTCTTGTTGTTGATATTTTGCTTCCGTGACCAAGGATGGGTGATTGATATGCCAAGAGGTTTGTTTGGGTTTCCTTTAGGTTTCCCATTTGCTGTATCACATCTAGGCTCTAAGCTTGGGTCATGAAAAACTTGGTATCAGAGAATTAGGTTGTTAATGGTCCTTGGAATCTAACACACCACATCGATTAGAGTCTTATTCGTGGTTGTGAAGAGCGCCACAACTAAGAGTAAGAGACTATGAGGCATTTTAGGAAATATTTCCCTTCTTCATGATCTAAGTGGTGCTATAGAAGTTGAGATTAGGATGTTTTCTCTAATGAATGTTCGTTCCTATTCTAGATCATGCCTATTCCAAGAGGGTGACTAAGGAGAGCCCGTTCACCCGAGGAATAACTGGGCCCTCTGACTTCTCAAGCACCTCAAGATGGGGGAGTCGCTCATGATGAGTTTTGAGATGCTATCACCATGTTGGCTCATGCTATGACCAACTAAATCGACCAAGGGGCCCAAGCCCTTCATGCTCCTACTCTGTTTTCAAGGGTGAGGGATTTCACTAGGATGAATCCACCAAATCTCTATGGATCCAAGGTGGATGAGGATCCCTAGGAATTCATTGATGAGGTGTATAAGATGTTGTCCATTATGAGGGTTAATTCAGAGGAAAAATATCACGTCCAAAGTCCCGTTAAGGCGAACTAGCACCTTGCCTTGACGCGTTCCAAGTCAAACACAATGGACATATTTAAGGTAGGTTAGTTATGTCATGCCCAAAGTCCCGTTAAGGCGAACTAGCACCTATTGCCGATAAGGCTCGGGAGAACCAACCTGTATCTATGCACTTTCTATATATATTATAAGGGATTTCTAGATTCAATATGCCTTTAAGAAAGTAAACAGTAATAACAAGCCAAAATGAAATGCATATTACTAGGTCGTTGGGGCCACGGTGTCTAAAGTACGAGACATGACCACACTTTAATTTACATAGTCTACTAAGCCTCTAGATAAGGAAAAGTATCTAATAAGGGTTGGGATATGCCCCACCTCGACTAACTGTATAACACAAAAATATAAGCTCTAGACATACAAAGCTCCGAAGCAACCTGGAGCTTGGTAACCATAGCTGGATATCCTGTACTCTACTAGGAAGATCTACTAGCACCTGCACCTGCAACATGAAATTCAGGTCCCCCATAAGGGACGTTAGTACGAGATAATATATTGAATATGTAAGGTAGGAAATACTGTATATGAACTAACAAGTCACATAAAACTATGCACTGGTGTAAGATAAGAGACCACCTTTAGTTATACTATGGGATCATGTACTTTATGTTCTTTTTATTACTTTACCTTTACTATTATAATCTATGAACAACAAGTAATACAAATGACCAGCAGATCAGTGGTAAATATAAAATTGGGATCGGCCCTGGCTAGGCTTTTCCTTTAAACCCTTTGGCTACCCCCCGTGATAGGATCGACCTTGGCTAGGTGATTCTTCCACCCCTCAGGTTACCACCCATCAATAAGCAATATACTTTACCTTTCAATTTCCTTTGAGATTATTCTTTTGGTGGTCACAATATTAGAGCTGTAGGGCTATATATGTAGCATGTGATATGTAGATAATTATATAAGATAGTAGGACAATGAAAACAGTACGTTACACAAATAATGAAATGCATATGAGATGAAACAACTTGTGAACTTTATTTAGCAATAAGAACCTATGCAAGTTGGTATCCACATATGTATGTAGATTTGAAGATGACTATGTATCATAGTATATGAACATGTGAAAGAGTGGAGAAATAGTCAATAGTTGTGTTAGAATTGGTAAGTGCCTTTATATGCCAAGGAAGAATCTAGATTTTATGCCAAGTAATACGAAATTAAGTTGCCTTACATACCTCGCTGTACGACCTCGTTACTACTTCGGGATAACCTTCCCTTCCTCAAAATATATATCTACAATATAGTAGGTGATAAAACTAGCATTAGCAGCCAATATATACATCTTCGCAGTCCAATCTTATAAAAATATTATATATGGGCAGCAAGCGTATAATAATAAACCCTAGGGTATTCTTGCAACCTTTTTGCCCCTAATCGTATTTTCTAATACACATTCTCAAATACATAACATGTGAAGCCTGATTTAGTGCCATAATAGTCTTACAATAGCCCACAAAGCACAACAAATAACAATTCTACACAACATACAAATAGGCGGCATAACGTTACATCCCTTCGTTACATTTTGACGTCGACAATTCCAAACCTTTTCTAACTTTAACCAAATATTTCCCACCATATATACACATAAGACCAGTCCTAAAATAGTTCAAAAATAGTCCTCAAAATAGGTGGAGGATGTGAGACCATAGTCCTCAATCAATCAACCCACAAGTTCCTGTTACGAGCACTATTACGATATCACACAAGAACTCACTTTCGCGGGCTGTAAAAATGGTGCAACGACATTTATATATTATTATAGAACTAATAATTATTAAGAATAGTAGCCTACCTTCAGAAAAAATCCAACCAAAAAGAGAAAAGCTTCAAATAAACAAGAAAAATGTACAACAACTTTTGGAATACATGCTGTCCAACAATTTCAGCAAAGGTATAATCAGCTTAGCCTCCTGTTTTACATAGGAAAACCATACTAAACACATAAGTATTCTTACTTACCTTTACCCTCAAGGTGTAGGTCTTCTCCAAGAATCCTAAGAGCTTCTTGTGGCTGCTTTACAAACTCAAGAAAGAATAATAAGGAACCTTTGTGAAAGCTGAAATTTTCCAAGTCTAAGAATGACTTGTAGGTGCAGATTGTAACCCCCTTTAAAGGATTACTTTGGCTGACTTTATTTTCCCATTTTAAGCCTTATTTATTAAGTGGTTAATGTATCATTTTCCCCTTTCACTTGGGCCTTAATGGGTTGCAAATTGATGGGCCTTTGCTGCCCATTTTCCCCTTTCTCTTAGTTAGTTTTGGCCCAATTCACCAAGTGAGTTTTGTTGTAATTGCACCCTTTTATTATTAATCTTTTGCTGTAAGTATAGTCCATTTATAATGCTAAAACATGGGCTAAAGTTACACCCTTAACACTGACTTTATTCATAATCAAACTTTGACAGATTCGACGTCGGGTCTCGTCTCCGCCTCGCTAGCAAGTTTAAGCTAAACAAGTAGGTGACTCACCTGCTAGCTTCCTAAGTCCTCCAAGCACCTCAATTCTCTCTCTTTGTTTAGGGCCGTGATCCCCTCAATTTTACTTAAAACTTATTTACCTAGCTTCCTAAGTTCTACAAGCACCTCAATTCTCTCTCTTTGTTTAGGGCTGTGATCGACCTCTAACATGAGATTCAAGCACTTTTGAAAATTGGTGCTAATTTGAAAAGCCATATCATGTTTCATTTAAATAGTACTAGCATTATATGATGTGGGGTGTTACATTCTTCCCCCCTAGGAACATTGATCTCCGAATGTTAGAACAATTGGATAGCTTAACCAAGTTTAAATCTTTACTTACACAAACGTTTGACAACACATTAAGTATTCAACCATACATACCTATTAGTGTCCCAATTCTGCATGTTAGACTTCCTCTTTAGCTTCAAATAAGTAAGGATATATTGATTTCATCGCGTCCTCATCCTCCCATGTTATCTCTTCTGCCTGCTGGTTCCTCCAAAGTAGTTTCACTGAAGCTATTTATTTATTTCTTAGCTTCTTAACTTGACGATCTAGAATAGCAATAGGTACCTCTTCATAGATGAGATCTTCTGTAACCTAGACATCCTCAATAGGAGTGATATGGGATGGGTCACCTACACATTTTCAAAGCATTGAGATATAGAAAACTCGATGAACCATTGAAAGCTCTTGGGGTAGCTCTAGTTCATGTGCAACTTGCCTAAATCTCTTAATAATCTGATATGGCCCTATGTAATGGGGGCTCAATTTTCCTTTCTTACCAAACCTCATAACCCCTTTCATTGGAGACACCTTTAAAAATATCCAATCCCCTACTGAGAATTCCAATCCTCTCCTTCTAACATCTGCATATGATTTGTGATAACTTTGGGCTGTTTCTAGGCACTGTTGTATTACCTTAACTTTTTTCATGGCTTGTTGTATTAGATTTGGCCTAAGCAAAGTGGTTTCACCCACTTCAAACCAACCAATTGGCGACCTATATTTCCTTCCATATAAAGCTTCATAAGGTGCCATTTTGATCCTTGAGTGGTAGCTATTATTATAGGCAAATTCAATAAGTGGCAAGTGGTCCACCCAACTACCTTTAAATTTCAATGCATAAGCTCGCAACATATCTTCAAATGACTGAATGGTGCGTTCTTCTTGACCGTTTATTTGAGGGTGGAAAGATATACTCAAATTCACTTGTATCCCTAAACTCCTTTGGAAGGACTTCTAAAACTTTGCAGTAAATTGAGCTCCTCAGTCAGATATTATGGAGACTGGGACTCTATGTAGCCTGACTATCTCTTTGAGGTATATCTTAGCATACTCTTCAGCTGTATAATCACTCCTGACCGGCAAGAAGTGTGCTGACTTTGTGAATCTATCACTTATTACCTATATGTAGTCAAACTTGTGAAATGAGTGAGGCAAACCGGTAACAAAATTCATATTAATCATATCCCACTTCCATGTTGGAAGCTCTATACATTGCATATAACCTCCTGGCTTTTTGGTGTTCTACTTTCACTTGTTGGCAATTTGGACATTGAGCCACAAGTTCTGCAAGGTCCCTTTTTTGCCTCCCCACCAAAACATTCCCTTCAGGTCATGGTACATTTTAGTTGATCCTGGATGGATGGAATATCTAGAATGATGGCCTTCTTCCATTATCCTTTTTCTTAATCCATTAATAATAGGCACACATAATCTATTTTGGTAATACAATACTCCATTTTGTGTAAGGTCAAAGCCTTTTATCGTACCCTGACTCACCTTGTCTTTCAATCATCATAAAACAAGATCCTCGAACTATTTTTCTTTGATCTCCATTACCAATGAAGATGTTGCTACATTATGTACAATAATCCCTTCCTTTGGGGTTTCGAGAAGGCGAACTCCCAAACTAGCTAGTTTTCATAGATCCTTAGCCAGTCCTTGACTTACCATGGCCTGGTCACCAGTATTCAGTATTCATCATTGCCTTATGACTCAGAGCATCGGCTACTATATTTTCCTTCACCGGAAGTTATAGTATATCAATAGCGTAATCCTTTATTAGCTCTAGCCATCTCCGCTGTCTCAAATTTAGGTCTTTCTACTTAAAAATATAGTGCAAACTCTTATGGTCAGTATATGTGTCAACGTGAACCCCATACAAATAGTGGCGCCATATTTTCAAAGCAAGCACAACCGCTACTAGCTCAAGATCATATGTTGGATAGTTTTTCTCATGTTGCTGGAGCTTCCTAGATGTATAAGCAATTACCCTACCATGTTATGTCAGTACACACCCTAAGCTAACTCCTGAAGCATCGTAATACACTGTATACCCCTCGGTGCCTTCTGGAAGTACTAACACAGGTGCACAAGTTAGCTCACGGGTGCAGAAGTGAGCTTATCTTTTAACTCTTGGAAACTCCTTTCACACACATTATTCAATTGGAACTTAGTTGTCTTATGTGTCAACTTTGTTAAAGGTATAGAGATAGAAGAAAAACCCTCAACAAATCTCCTGTAATAACCTGCTAATCCTAGGAAGCTCCAAAGTTCCGTGGGTGTTGTTGGTCTTAGCCAATCTTTCACAGTCTCTATCTTTTGTGAATCAACCCTTATTCTGTCATCAGACACAATATGACCCAAGAATGCTACTGAGTTTAGCCAAAATGCACATTTAGAAAATTTGGCATAAAACTGCCCATCATAAAGAACCTATAACATTTGTCGGAAGTGATTTGGGTGGTCCTCTTCCAATCTTGAATATACCAAAATGTCATCTATAAATACTATCATGAACACATCTAAGAATGGCTTACATACCCTATTCATCAAATCCATAAAAACTGATAGTGCATTCGTCAGCCCAAATGACATAACAAGAAATTCAAAGTGACCATAGCATGTTCTGAAAGCAGTCTTAGGTATATCTTTCTTCTTCACCCTCACT
>DF361006.1:32072-42125 GCA_000787875.1 Solanum virginianum | reverse complement strand
ATACGAAATCGAGTAGCCTTACATACCTCGTTGTATGACCTTGCTATTACCTCGAGATAACCTTACCTTCCTCCAAATATATATCTACAACATAGTAGGTGATAAAACTAGAATTAGCAGCCAATAGATACATCTTGGCAGCCCAATCTTATAAAATAATTACATACGGGCAGTAAGCGTATAATTATAAACCCGAGCATATTCTTGCAACCTTTTCTCCCCTAATCATATTTTCTAATACATATTATCATATACATAACATATGGAGCCTCATTTAGTGCCATAATAGTGTTATAACAACCCACAAAGGACAACACATAACAATTTTACACAATATACAAATATGCGGCATAACGTTACATCCCTTCGCTACATTTTGACGTCGACAAGGTTTAGTTCCCACAAATATATACACATAAAACCAGTCCTAAAATAGTTCAACAATAGTCCTGAAAATGGGTGGAGGACCTGAGACCAGAGTCCTCAATCAATCAGCCCACAAGTTCCTATTACAAGCACAATTATGATATCACACAAGAACTCACTTTCATGGACTGTAAAAATGGTGCAGCAGCCATTATACATCATTATAGAACCAATACATATTAAGAACAATAGCCTCCTTTCATAATTAATCCAACCAAAAAGAGAAAAGCTTCCAAATCATTATAAAACTAATAATCATTAATAAAAATAGCCTTCCTTCATAATCAATCTGACCAAAAAGAGAAAAGCTTCCAAATAAATAAGAAAAATGTACAACAACTTTTGGAACACATGCTGTCCAACAATTTCAGCAAAGGTATAATCATTTTAGCCTCTTGTTTTACATAAGAAAACCATATTAAACACATAATTATTCTTACTTACCTTTACCATCAAGGCATAGGGTTTCTCCAAGAACCCTAAGAGCTTCTTGTGGCTGCTTTACAAACTCAAGAAAGAATAACAAGGAACCTTTATGAAAGCTGAAATTGTCCAAGTCTAAGAATGACTTGAAGGTGCTGATTGTAACCCCTTTTAAACGATTACTTTGGCTGACTTTCTTTTCCCATTTTAAGCCTTATTTATTAAGTGGTTAATGTACCATTTTCCCCCTTTCACTTGGGCCTTAATAGGTTGCAAATTGATGGGCCTTTGTTGCCCATTTTTCCCCTTTCTCTTAGCTAGTTTTGGCCCAATTCACCATGTGAGTTTTGTTGTACTTAGGTCCTTTTATTATTCATCTTGGGCTGTAAGTATATTCCATTTATAATTCTAAAACATGGGCTAAAGTTACACCCTTAACACGGACTTTATTCATAATCAGACTTAGACGGATTCGACATAGGGTCTCATCTCCATCTAGCTAGCAAGTTTAAGCTGAGCAAGTAGGTGACTCACCTACTAGCTTCCTAAGTCCTACAAGCACCTTAATTCTCTCTCTTTGTTTAGAGCTACAATCTCCTCAATTTGATTTAAAACTTATTTACACTCGACCCTCTTCAGCATTAGACACACATATCACCCTCTAACATTAGATTCAACCACTTTTAAAAATTGGTGCTAATTTGAGAAGCCATATCATATTTTATTTGCATAGTACTAGTATTATAAGATGTGGGGTGTTACAAAAAAGCAGAATGGGTGGCCAACAATCTAAAAGGGGTGGCTCAAACTTGGTTCGCTCAATGGATGATAGAGAAGGGAAATGACAATACTATTCCTTGGGAAGAGTTTAAAGCTGCATTTCTCAATTGATTCTTTCCTTTCGAGCTAAGGGAGACTAGGATGATGGGATTTATAAAACTAAAGCAAGGGTCTATGAGTGTGAGGGAGTATGCTCTCAATTTCAACCAACTGTCCAAGTATGCCCTACAATTGGTTGCTGAGCCGAGATCTAGGATGAAAAAATTTATGTCGGGAGTGTTCGACTTGGTTAATAAGGAGTGTCAAAACACTATGTTAGTGGATGATATGGATTTGTCCCATGTCATGAAATATACCAAGCAATTAGAGGGAGAAAAGCTTAGAAAAAGAAGAAATGGTGAGCCGACGAGGGCTCATTTTAAAAGTGCATTCCAAAATCCCAAGGCTGGTCAGTTTCCTTAAGGCCACAAATTCCAAGGCCAGGGGCCCTCTAATGCTTCTAATAGAAGGTTTGCTAATGGCTACCCAAGGTTCCAAGGTGGTAGTGGTGTGGTGCCTAACCCTATGTGCCAATGATGTGGTAGAAACAATAATGACCCATGTTTGAAGCACTCTAATGCCTGCTATGGTTGCGGTGAAGAGGGTCATAAGGTGATTGATATTTCTCTTTCCCAATATAATGTAGATATGGTTGGCCCCAAGGCCAAGGTGCAACTACAGGTCCAAAGGAAAGAGAAGGCCAACAAGGGGGTGCTCCAAGGCAAAATAGATTCTATGCTCTTCAAAAGAGACAAGGGGTGGATGAGGTGCCCGATGTCATCACCATTATGTTAAAGTTTTTTTATTTTGATGTATATGCATTGATAGACTTGGGTGCCACTCTCTCTTTTATCACTCCTTTTGTTGCGAAAAAGCTTCATGTTAGTCCCAAATTATTGTGTGCACCTTATGAAGTGTCTATACCCGTTAGTGCATCTATTTTTCCTAAAAGAGTCTATAGAAATTATCCCATGTTCATTTTGCATAAAATCCTGCCTTGTAATTTTGTTGAATTAGATATGATGGATTTTGATGTCATTCTTGGGATGGATTGGTTGCATGCATATTATACTTCTATTGATTGTAGAACCCATAGGGTTAAATTCCAATTCCCTAATGAGCTCTTCCTTGAGTGGGAAAGTTGTGATCTAGTGGTCAAGGGTAGATTTATTTCTTGCCTTAAATCCCAAAAGTAGATTTCTAAGGGTTATCTCTATCATCTTGTGAGGGTTAGGGATGTTGAGTCCAAAGTCCTTCCTATAGAGTCGATTTTGGTGGTTAATGGGTTTCTTGATGTCTTTCTTAAAGAGCTTCCCGGTGTTCCTCCCAAAAGGGAAATAGACTTTAGTATAGATATCCTTCTAGATACTCAAGCCATTTCTATTCCCATTACCATATGGCCCCGGTGGAGTTGAAGAAGTTAAAGGAGCAATTGAGGGATTTGTCGAAGAAGGGGTTTATAAGGCCTAGTAGGTCACCTTGGGGTGCATCAGTGTTTTTTGTAAAGAAAAATGATGGTTCTCTTAGAATGTGCACTGATTACCCGTGACTTAATAGAGTTACCATAAAGAACAAGTAACCTCTACCAAGGATTGATGACCTTTTTGATCAACTTCAATGGGTTAGTTACTTTTCTAAGATTGATCTTTGGTCCGGGTATCACCAAGTGAAAGTTAAGGAGTGTGACATTCCCAAGACAACTTTTTGGACTAGGTATGGGCACTTTGAGTTGTGGTTATGACCTTTATGTTGACTAATACACCGACTATATTTATGGATCTTATGAATTATTATTTAAACCCTACCTTGACATATTTGTGGTGGCTTTTATAGATGATATCTTGATTTATTCGCATAGTGAGGAGGAGCATGTGAATCACTTGAGGGTGATATTGCAAATCATGAGGAAGGAGAGGTTGTATGCTAAATATGAAAAATGTGAGCTTTGGTTGAAAGAGGTTGCTTTTTTAGGGTATGTGTTGTCGGGTGATGGCATTAAGGTGGATCCTAAGAAGATAGAGGTGATTAGAAATTGGCCTACACCTTTGACTCCATTGGATATTAGGAATTTCTTGATTTTGGTGAGTTATTACCGGAGGTTTGTAAATGGCTTCTCTTCTATTACTTCTCCTATGACTAAGTTGACCCAAAAGAAAGAAAAATTTGTGTGGACTAATGAATGTGAGAAGAGTTCCCAAACTTTGAAAGATAAACTTGTCTCTCTCCTATCTTATCTCTACCAGAAGGGTTTGTTGTGTATTGTGATGCCTGAAGAATTGATTTGGGTTGTGTTTTGATGCAAAATGGTAAGCTGATAGCATATGCCTCTAGATAACTTAAGATGCATGAGAAGAATTATCCTACCCATGATCTTGAATTGACGACCGTGGTATTTTTTTTTTGAAATTTTGGCATCACTACTTGTATAGGGTTCATGTTGATGTGTTTACTAACTATAAGAGCCTCCAATATGTGTTCACCCAAAAAGATCTTAACTTGAGACAAAGAAGGTTGTTAGGGCTCCTTAAAGATTATGATATGAGTGTCCATTATCAACCTGACAAAGCTAATGTATGGCCGATGCTTTAGGTAGGGTGTCTATGTGTAGTCTAGCTCATGTTGATGATAGGGGCAAAGAGATGGCTAGATAGGTTCACCAGTTGGCTAGATTGGGGGTTAGGTTAGATGAAGTTGATAATGGTGGTGTAGTGGTTGTTGATGGTTCTAAATCTTCATTAATTAAGGAGGTAAAGGCAAAACAAGATCTTAACCCCACCTTGCTTGAGTTGAAGGCCTTGGTGAGAGATGGTAAAGTAGAGGTTTTCTCCTAAGGCAGAGCTGGTGTGCCAAATGTAGATGATTTGAAAGAATTGATCTTGAAGGAGGCTCATTATCCTACTCTATTCACCCCTGTTCTACAAAGATGTATAGAAATTTGAGGGAAGTGTATTGGTTGGGTAGTATCAAGAGATACATTACCAAGTTCATATCCGGATGTCACAATTGCCAACAAGTGAAAGTCATACATCAAAGGTTGGGTGGCCCAGCCCAAGATATAGAGATTCCTACTTGGAAGTGGGAGGAAATCAACATAGGCTTTGTGGTTGGGTTGCCTATGACTAGGAAAAGTTTTCATTCTATATGGGTTGTTTTGGATAGAATGACAAAGTTGGCTCACTTCCTACCAGTCAAGACTACTTCCCGTATCAAAGATTATTCCATGTTGTATATACATAAGTTGGTTAGATTGCATGGGGTGCCCTTGTCTATCATTTTTGATCATGGTGCTCAATTTGCTTCTCACTTTTGGAGATCCTTCCAAAAGGACTTGGTACCAAGGTTAAGCTTAGCACAGGCTTTCATCCTCAAAAGGATGATCAAGTCGAGAGGACTATCCTAACCCTGGAGGATATGCTTAGAGCATGTATTTTGAAGTTTAAGGATATGCTTAGAGCATGTGTTTTGGACAACAATAGCTACCACTAAAGCATTAGTATGGCTCCTTTTAAAGCTCTTTATGGTAGGCATTGTAGATCCACGGTTGGGTGGTTTGAAGCGGGGAAAATGGATCTGCTAGTTCTGAATTTGGTTATAGAAGCCTTGGAGTAGGTGAGTTGATAAGGGAGAGATTGAAAATTGTCCAATATAGATAATGGTCCTATTCTGATGTGAGGAGAAGAGATCTTGAGTTTAAGGTGGATGATGGGGTTTACTTGAAAGTCTCATCTATAAAGGGTGTGGTTCGATTTGGCAAGAAAGGAAAATTAAGCCCAAGGTTTGTGGGTCTTTATAAGGTTTTGCAAAGAGTGGGTAAGGTTGCTTATGAGTTGGAGTTGCCTATGAAGTGTATATAGTTCATCCAGTCTTCCATGTGTCCATGCCGATAAAGTGTGTAGGTGACCCAAGTGCTATAGTGCCCATGGATGTTGTTCCTGTGGTAGAAGATAATTTGACATATGAGGAGACCCCAATGGAGATTTTGGATAGACAAGTGAAGAGGTTGAGGAACAAATATGTAGCTTCTACCAAGGTCCTTGAAGGAACTAAAAAGGTCAATATTTCTTCCACTATACTCAAGCCAGAGGCACTAATGTAAGTCCTCTATATGATTTCAATTATTAAGTTTCAACCCTTGTGTCATTTTGCATGAATTCATGTTTATGTTGATAAGTCTAAGGTGAGTTTTGGCATTCATGTTGAGGTTTTTGAAATGATGTTTAAATGCATTTGTTGCATTTATGTTGGGCTGAAATATTCATGATTACTTCTCCTATGTACGTTCTTTGATATTCGAGGACAAATGTTCCCAAGGGGGAGATATTAAAATGCCCCAAAAATGTGCTTCGAAAATGCCCTTAATTGTAAGTTTCATATTTCTCAAGATTCATGTGTTATATCCCAAATCCGACTTCATATTCTTGATTAGGGGAAAATTGAGTGGGAAAGAACTATAACTCGGATTTTAGAAGACCCGTATCAAAAAATAATTTTTGCTAACTTTTCACAAAACAGTGTAGGTCAGCGATGGCTCCATAACACGAACCAGTCATGGAGCAGTGTTATCGCCTCATAATTTTGTTTTTCGGCCCAAGACATTGAGGTCTTAACCTCATGCCCTCTTATGCGCAAAAACACCTATACTTAGCCATTTTTCACCTCTATATCACTCAAGACCCTCTCAAAAACCCTCTCCAAGACTTAAACAAATATCTTATTCAAATTTCAAGGATTTCAAGCCTAAATTTGGAACACAAGGATTCTCTTCAAGCTCCAAGTTCTCCCAAAGCTCAACTAAAGAAAACCCAAGTATAAGGTATGTGGGTTTCATCTATTTGGTCCTTTCACCCATGGATCCCAACCTTTTTTTTTTATGTAAATTGCATGTTTTCGAGTTGTGTCATCTATGTCTATCTCTTATTACAGATTTTGATTATAATTTATGTTGGGGTTTTATGAAATATTGATTGATTATGCATATTTATCTATTCCAAGCTTATACTATGAATTGGTTTTGTCTATTGAGACTATGCATATTTTCAGCTATGAAATTATGCTCTGTTATGAGATTTGATAGCGGATTTCAAGGTATCTTACATGAGGGTTTTTACTATATGTTAGTGGGTTGATTTACATGGAGTTTTCTCATAATATTTCACTTTTGAATTGCATGATTTTGAACTAGCATTACACACTAACCAAGTGTTTGATAAAATATCTTGACAATGATTCTCAAGTTATTGATGAACTACCACATGGTTTATAAGTCAAGTTACTTTATGATGATTAAGGGATTATATGTATCCATCGAATTTATGAAAAATATATATAGTGTTGCAAGTTGACCACACCTTGTTAAGGGGTGACATGCACGATCACCTTGTTGAGGGGGTGACATGCCTTGACCACCTTGTTGGGGAGTGACATGCTCATACTACCATGTTAAGGGGTAGATAACTCGACCACCTTGTTGGGGTGTGACATACCCATACCACCATGTTGAGGGGTAGATACCTTAATCACCTTCCAGGAGTTGATATGCCTTGGACTCCAAGTAAGAGTTTGCTTGGTCTATGTTTGTTATGGTCTCTTCCTACACATGTAATCTATATTTTTAACTTATATGATTTAAAAACATATTTTACCTCAAACATTGATCATGTATGCCATATTGATGTTATACTTATCCATCACTTATGATTATGCATTTTGATTATGTTCCCTTATGTCTTGTTGCATTGCATCATACATACATAGTACATTCAAATTTAATAACACATAGTCTATGCCTACATGATGTTACTATGTAGGAACTAGAACATCTCTTGATCATCTCCTACGTGGCTAGTTTAGTACTTTATAGGTAAGCCTTGGTGAGTCCTCAAGTTCGAGGACACTGTCTATATTACTCTTGTCATTTTGCTATTTTTTATATTGAACACTTGATAGTATGAGGGTGAGCTCGAAAAGTATCTTTGTCCTCACTTCAATCTATATTAGAGGTGTTGTTAGAACAATTGATGTACTTATGCTATGAGCTTGACTCTTGAGTATTTCATGATTATCAAAGACTTCCCTTAGTACCATTTCCCCTATTTATATCTCTTGTTGTTGATATTTTACTTCTGTGACCAAGGATATGTGATTGATATGATGGGCTTATTTAGTGTTCCTTTGGGTTCCCCATTCGACATGTCACATCTAGGTCCTAGCCTTGGGCCGTGACAAGATTTATGCTGACACCTAGATCATATAGTGCCCTCATGAACTCTATATCTCCAATGGTGCAGGATATGGTGAAAGCACCTGGATCTTCTCTTTTCTGAACCAAGGACTTCGTAGTGACAACACTGCAATGTAGAAGCTCTTGAGAAAACTCCTGACCCATAGTGTGCTTTTTGTGACCAAGTCCTTCATGTACTTCACATAGCCCGGCATCTTCTCCAAAGCCTCGATGAGGGGGATGTTGATAGAGAGTTGCTTTAACTTAGAGAAGAAGTGCTTGAATTTGCCTTCCTCCTCCCTCTTTTTGATTCTCTGATGGAAGGGCGGATGAGGTTTACGGATGGGCTTAAACCTTTGTGGCGCTTCAACAACTTCACTCACTCCATCCTTGTGATGACCATCTCCTTTATGTGCATCCTTAGCTGCAACTATCTCCTCATGACCATTTTCCTTTTTGACCAGCATGGGAGGATCAATGGTTCTCTTGCCACCCCTAATATTAACCACCACACATTGCCCATCATTTTTAGGATTTTGCACTATATTACTAGGCCCTTCTAACGCTGATTCAATTGAGTTGACACTTGACCGAACTATTGTTCCAGCAGTTTGATAGCCACAGGATGAGACTTGAAATTTCTAATTTCATACCCCTTAGAGTCTTATCCCTCTTCAATAGGTAGTCAAACATCTCCTTAATTCTGAAATTACCTGCATCTGCATCACGATTGTGTGGTGACACATAAGGACCATTTTTAAAGTCTTCTCAACAACCCCAATCTAAATCTGTACCCCTGTTTCTATCATAATGCCTATGTGGTTGTCCCTGTAAGCTCTATCTCTACCAAAGTTCCAACCTTGGTTTCCTTAATCTTGGCGTCAATAGTCCTGATTGGGCCTTGGGTGTTGGTCCAAAAACCCCCCATCCGATCATTAACAAAGCATGTGTCCTCATCATAGTATGGTTCCTCATACAAGGGTTCATATGGATGTTGATGAACCACTGTATTTTCTTTCTCTTGGTTCTTCTTCATTATTACCTCCATGCTTGTGTGAATTGAGCAAGTTGTTGCATGATATTTTCATTGATTCAGACTTGCTCCGGACCCACACTGACTGTACATGAACTCTTTGTGAAAGTTCATGTCACGACCTAAGCCTAGGGCTTAGAAGTGACACGGCAAATGGAAATCCAAAGGAACCCAAACAAGCCTCTTAGCATATCAATCACAAATCCTTGGTCATGGAAGCAAAGTAAACAACAACAAAAGATATATAAAATGGGAAGCGGGACTAAGGGAATTTTTTCATAAACATATAATCCATAAGGGGAGTTAAGTTCATAATCATGAATGCATCATAATATCCAACATACACCTCTAACTTAGAACGGAGCGGGGGCCAAGACACTTTCTGTGCTCACCCTTATAATGTCAAATGTTCATCAAGAGAAGTCTTAAAAATGACAAGAGAAAGTAGAGAGTGTTGATGTTGGGCAAAAAATACATATTTTTAGTCATTATTTTCTTATATTTAATACTTTTATTTATCCGTTCTGAGCATAAATTTTATGAGTTGTGCTAAATTGTGTATTTTATTTGTAGGATTAGTTTGATGCGAAAATGAAGAGATTTGAAGCTCAAACAAATTAAAAAGGAAAGATTACAAAAGAAAACTCAATCAGATAGCTTAATGGATTAAATTGAATATAATAATATATTTTTATATATATGTACGTCTGCTAAGCAAATTGCGAATTGCAATTTCAATAGGAATTCAATGTTGTTGACATGTGGCAATTAGATGCGAGGCGATATCAAGTGATTCAGCGTAGCACTGTTCTAAGGAAACCCAATTATAATTTGTTTTGGACTCAATTATTTTACTTGGGGTTTTTTCCACACCTATAAAAATTTCATAAAAATAGATTTTACATATCTTTTGACCTAGAGAGAAATAGGAGCCGTCGTGGAGGCCGGAAAAATTTTAGTTTCATCTTTACTTCTCCAATATTATTTATTTTTTACATTTATCTTTGAATGATTTGAGGTAATTTCTTCATGTCTATATGGAGTTAAACTTCTCGTTCTAAGATTATGGTAGCTAATAAGATGATTGTTTAGTCATTATTAATTCAAAATATTTGTTTATCATATTAGTTGC
>DF361006.1:0-32062 GCA_000787875.1 Solanum virginianum | reverse complement strand
ATATGGTAGCTAATAAGATGATTGTTTAGTCATTATTAATTCAAAATATTTGTTTATCATATTTGTTGTTGTTATATTGCTTTTATCTATACTTTATAGCTTGATCAACTAGGGAGTAAATTAGTTGTTCATTCTGGATTCGAGAGATGTTAGAATGAATAGAACGCAGTAGTATAGGGAGCTTGTTCGACTAGGAAACTAGATTGATTCGTATAGGGGAGACTCATGACAACTACTCTTACACCTCACTTGGTTCATAATGCAAGAAGATAATGTTAAAGCCCTTTTATTGATGTGTCTATCCTCGCTCAACGATGTAATTAGGCAGTCAATAACGGTAGGCCGGCATAGGCGTGCAACCCTATTTAGGTAATTTTAACCCTGTGAATTAGCAAATAGATAATCAAATAATTTGGTGAAATTGAGGCTAAACATGATTATTATCTAAACCATAATCTCATATCGATTCATTCATTGATTGTGTAAAAATATATCTTTCGGTGAATTGTTTATCGCTTAAATAAATAATTAGAATTAGTATAATTTAGTAAATAACTAATGGATAAGTCCTTTGGATTCGACATCCGGCTTCTAAAAAGCGCCACTGTATTACTTGGATTGACCACGTACACTTGCGTGTGCTAGGGAAGCAACAAGTTTTTGGCACCATTGCCGAGGACTTAGAAATTAATTATTTTTCTAGGTTATATTTTTTCTTTTATTATTTATGTTTTTTTTCATTTTTAGTGTTTTATTCCTTTTTAGTATTTTATTCTTTTTATTATTATTATTATTTTTCATTTTTGTTTGTTCGAATATTTAAAAAAAATTAAAAAGTATACTTTTTAGTACTCTTATTGATAAGGATATTTGGAATAAATGGTGGTTGGGTGATGGATATCCCTGTCAATATTGTGATGGACCCTGCTTGAATATTGAATGTCATACTATTTGGAAAAGCGGGTTGTGTGCGCCTACCCAATCCTTTGAATGAAATGTTTGTCATATATGTGGTGGCCCAGATGGTCATTGGGATGGTTGACTGAACTTGTATCCCCCTCCCTAGAATCCTAATTATTATTCTTCTATTATTTGTGATGCTGGCAGGGGTAATGAAGCTGAGCAAGCAGAAGAAAACGCTTGCATTATTGAGCTATTGAAGCAAATAATAGAGCAACAAAAGGACATGATGGTAGCAATGAGATAACTCATTTTCAACAAATTTCAATAATAGAAACTCAACTTACAAAAATGGCAACCCATCTGACAAAAATTAAGATCAAACTAGAGATAGATCAATTTGGCTCAGATGTTCATGACATAGAAGCTCACTTGAACACAAAGGTTGAGGCGTATGAGGTCCAATCGAGGATGTAAATAATAATACAATTCATGAATTAGGGCATATTAGGCCTCATTCCTATCATTTTTCTACTTTGTGCTTGGACAGTGAGATATTAATCGAGTTATCTGAGTCTATGAAAGAGCTTAAGGAAGATGAACAATATGTCTATATTCTTGAATTTGTTGAGCAAAAATCAGAAAATTACATTCCTGATCTAAGGGCCAAGAAGTGTAAGATGTAATACCTATTACTTGGTTCCTTTATCTTTATACCACCGTTCCTTGAGCGAAGTAGAAAGATGGATGCAAAATTGGAGGTGCAATTCATATCTTCAAAATGGAGAAAAAATTTTAGTGGTAACTTAAATCGTGCCGCGACGTTAACTCATGCGCTTATTGGAAGGCAACCCAATTGTAGTGTGGCTTATTATTTCTTATTTTTATTTATTTATTTATTTAGTGTCACATTTTTTCCTTTTTTTTATGTGTTTTTTTTTATTTTTTGTAGGTTAGGGGAAGTCTGAGTACCCAAAATTTAAAGCAAAGGAGCAAGTTGAGCTTAAGTGTGGGGTGCGTATGACCATCAATGGATATTGAGAGAATATGCTTCTGGCAAGGTCTAAAGGCCTCGAGGAGTTTTTCTAACCCTTGTTTTAAATATTAATTGATGTTTTGAGGACATAGCATCTTTTCAAGTGTGGGGTGAGAATTCTTCCATATATATTGTTTAGGGTGGAGTGTACTTTAGGGTTTGTTTAATATTAAAAAAATACAAAAAAATAAATTAAAAATTTAAAAACAAAAAAAAAGGTTAAAAATTCAAAAAATTACAAAATAATTTTTTATTTATTTATTTTTAATTTTTTTTATTAGTAGAAGCACACTTAGCCCACCCCTTGGTTTTTCTTTTCAGTTCTTTTCTGAGGGGGCTCCTTTTGAATCGAGTATTTTTTTATTTTTAGGAAGTAAATTTTTATTTATATTTTATTTTTTTCGAAGAGAAAAAACAAATCATTGACTTCTTTGGTACTTGCTAGTTAGGTCTAATCTTGAGTAATAGTTTCCTATGAATGTTGGATTGGTAATTAAATTGCAAGTTATTTGACATCTAGGTTCATGGTGGTGACTCTACATGTAGCTTAATTTATTTTAAAGTTTGTTATGACCCTGTCTCTCTTAGAAGTGGAATTGATCCATCTTGATTGATACTTGTGCCATGTGTGGTGAGAATTTGATTATTCGATATTTTGCATATTAGTCTAGAACTTTCCCTGCATGTTATTAAAGCGAAATAAAAAGTATTGCTTTGTTTAGGAGATGATAATAAGCTTTCTTTAATTTGTCTTGTAAAATTTTGACCTTTTCAGATATTATATCACTAGTTAGTCCTTTTGAGCCTGTAGCCTTTTGTTGGTAGCCGTATTTTTACCTTGATCCAATTTTGTTGAATCCCTAGTTTTTGGACCTTGCATCCTTGAGCACTGTAGTATGGACTTATTATAATTGTTAAATTTAAAAAAAAAGAATGATTAAGTGGTAAAAGGTGATCAATTATAGCTACATGGTGATGAAAAAGCCTTTTTTAAAAGAATGTGTCATGAAGAAAAAATGAGAAAAAAATAATTAAAAAAAAATTGAAACGTTCTTGATAAGATGAGATTGCTAGTGAAATAATTATTGATGAGAGGGTTGAAAATAAATAGAGAGAAGATGATAATGGGTGATGAAGTGTAAAAGCGCAAAGTTCTTGGGAAAGTGTAAGTCACTATCATATAGTTTTCCTACCCCTCCCCAGCCTGCATTACAACCCATTAAAAGTCCTATTTGATTCTATTAAAGCATGCTTAATTAATGGAGATATACATAATGGGCAAGCCTAAGATTTTTTGTGAATAAATGTGAATTCTTTGTGAGTGTGAGAGCTATTCTTTAATGCAAAGTCCTTAATTTATATTCTATCTTTTGAATTGAGTGTGTGGACTATTTTTTCATGTGAGGGTACTTGTTTCATGATAGATAGTTGATGTTATTAACTTTCTTTGAGAGAGTAGGTGAGCAAACTTAAATTTGATGAGTTAGAGTCCTTTCTTGAGGCTAGGAGGTTAAAAGTTAGTTATTTACTTGTATATTTTGCATAATGATTGGGAAGTGTACATGAATTTCTTGGAAGACCTAAATTTTTGTATCAGCCAAAGCGGTGGTTCTATTTGATTTTTTTATGAGCTTTAATTATTGCTCGAGAACGAGCAAAAGTTTAAGTGGGCGGGGGGGGGGGTGATGTTGGGCCAAAAATACATAGTTTTAGTCATTATTTACCTCATATTTAATACTTTTATTTATCCATTTTGAGGATAAATTTTATAAATTGTGCTATATTGTGTATTTTATTTGTAGGATTAATTTGATACGAAAATGAAGAGATTTGAAGCTCAAACGAATTAAAAAGGAAAGGTTACAAAAGAAAACTCAAGCAGACAACTTAATGAATTAAATTGAATATAATAATATATATAAATATATATGTACGCCTGCTATGCAAATTGCGAATTGCAATTTGAATATGAATTCAACCCTGCTAACACGTGGCAATTAGATACGAGGCGATATCAAGTGATTCGGTGCAACACTGCTCCAAGGAAACCCAATTCTAATTTGTTTTAGAATCAATTATTTACTTGGGGTTTTTCTCCACGCCTATAAAAATTTCATAAAATTAGATTGTACATATCTTTTGACCTAGAGAGAAATAGGAGCTGCCATGGAGGCCGAAGAATTTTAATTTCATCTTTTCTTCTCCAATATTATTTATTTTTTACATTTATCTTTGAATAGTTTATGGTAATTTCTTCATGTCTATGTGGAGTTAAACTTCTTGTTCTAAGATTATGGTAGCTAATAAGATGATTGTTTATTCATTATTAATTCACAATATTTGTTTATCATATTAGTTGTTCTTATATTACTTTTATCTATACTTCATAGCCTGATCAACTAGGGAGTAAATTAGTTGTTCATTCTGGATTCGAGAGATGTTGGAATGAATAGAACACAGTAGTTTAGGGAGCTTGTTCCTATGGAAAACTAGATTGATTCGTGTAAGGGAGACTTGTGACAACTACCCTTAAACCTCGCTTGGTTCATAATACAAGAAGATAATGTTAAAGCACTTTTATTAACCTGTCTATCCCCACTCAACGATATAGTTAGGAAGTCAATAATGGTAGGTTGGCAGAGGCGTGCAACCCTATTCAGGTAATTTTAACCCTGTGAATTAGCAACTAGATAATCAAATAATTTGACGAAATTGAGGCTAAACATGGTTATTAGCTAAATCATAATCTTAGATCGATTCATTCATTAATTGTGTAAAAATATATCTTTTGGTTAATTATTCACCGCTTAAATAAATAATTAGAATTAATATAATATAGTAAATAATTAATTGACAAGTCCTTTGGGTTCGACATCCGGCTTCTGAAAAGAGCCACTACATTACTTGGGTTGACCATATACACTTACGTGTGCTAGGGAAGCAAGACGTGTCATCGAACTTGAGGACTCACCAAGCTTATCTTTGAATAATCTCACAAGCCAAGTGTAGTATGATCAAGAGGAGCTCCAGTCCCTTCATGGTGATATCATGTAGGCATAAAGTATGCATTAGTACATTTGAATATACTGTAAATATGTAAACATGACAAGAATAGCTCTTAAACATGTTGACCTCTAATGGTGAGCCTACATGAATATGAGAGTAATAATGATAATACATGAACCCCTGCTTTAACATAAATGGCTCACAAGAGGTAGAAATTTTGAAATAGGGCTTAACTTCATACTTGCATAATCATAGATAATTTCATGAACTAATTCATAACATAGATTTAAAATAAACATTCATGCATAATCAACAACATTTGACAAAACCCCAACTTATTTCATGCTCATATTTCATAATAATAGATACCTATAGGTAAAACAACTTGAAATCATGCAATTTTCATAAAATAGGTAGATTTGACTCAATAGGTGAAAGGACCCAATGGATGAAACCCACATACCTTAAACTTGGGTTTTCTTGATGTGAACTTGAATTGAAGCTTGAATTGAGTTCTTGAGATCCAGAATTGATCTTAAGACACTTGAATTTGGATGATATATTTGGTTAAGTATTGGAGATGGTTTGGATGATAAATTTGGATTATATATTTGATATAATTATACTAGTTCGTGCCCAGTCCGCGTCGCGGCCTGGTCGCAGATGCACACTGAATAAGAAAATTTTTCAAAAATCATTTTTCTCTACGAGGCATCTAAAATCGGGGTTATACCTATTTTCCACTTAATTTTACCCCCTGATCAAGAATATGAAGTCAGATTTTTGATATCACGCATGGATTTGATATATGAAAATTATGATTATGGGCATTTCCGAGGCATATTTTTAGGGCGTTTCAATATATCCCCCTTGGGAACATTCGTCCCCAAATGAATGGAAATTACGATTAGGGGGATTTTCGAAGTACATTTTTGGGGCATTTCAATATCTCCCCCTTGGGAACATTCATCTCCGAATGTCAAAGAATCATGTATAAAAGCTGTAGTCATAAAGATTTTAGCCTGACATGAATGCAACAATGCCCTTAACATTATTTTCAAAAATTATAGCATGAAGGTCAAAAATCACCAAGCCTGCAACTACAAACATGAATGCATGTAACATGATATGAGGGCTGAAATGTAGGACTTGAAATTAGAGATGGGACTTAATTATTACTTTAAGCTTGAGTAGAATTAAAGAGATATGAATATCGCTTTCTCATGTCTACCTCAGCTTCCCATGTGGCACTTTCAACTCGTTGGTTCCTCTAAAGGACCTTGATAGAAGCTACAAATTTGTTCCTTAATCTTTTCACTTATCTATCAAAAATCTCCACCGGGACCTTCTCATGGGTCAAGTTATCTTCTACAACACCCACAACATCTAAAGGTACAATAGCACTTGGGTCACCCACACACTTTCTCAACATAGACACATGGAAGACCAGATGAACCATATTCATTTCCAAAGGCAACTCCAATTAATAGGCAACCTTACCAACTCTTTTCACAATTCTATAAGGCCCTACAAACCTTGGGCGCAATTTACCTTTCTTTCCAAAATGGACCACACCCTTCATGGGTGAGACTTTCAAGTAAACCCAATCACCAACCCTAAACTCAAGATCTCTCCTTCTCACATCAAAATAGGACTTTTATCTACTTTGGATTATTTTCAATCTCTACCTTATAAACCTCACCTTCTCTAAGGCTTCCATGACCAAATCCAGACCTAGTAAACCCATCTCCCCCATATCAAACCACCAAAGTAGAGATCTACAACGTCTATTATAAAGGGCTTCAAAAGGAGCCATACCAATGATTGAGTGGTAGCTATTGTTGTAAGCAAACTCAATAAGTGGAAGATGTTCATTCCAACTATCCTTAAACTCCAAAATACAAGCCCTAAGCATATCCTCAAGAGTTTGGATAGTCCTCTAGTCTTGGCCATACATTTGAGGATGAAAAGTTGTGCCAAGCTTAACCTAGGTACCAAGACAACTTTGGAAGGACCTCCAAAAATATGAAGTGAATTTAGCACCACGATCCAAAATGATATACAAGGACACCCCATGCAATCTAACTAACATATTTAGATAAAATTTAGCATAAAATTCGGCACCATAAGTGGTCTTAACTATAAGGAAGAGAGCCGACTTTGTCATTCTATCAACCGAAACCCAAATAGAGTCAAAGTGCCTCCTAGTCTTGGGCAACCCAACCACAACATCTATGTTGATATCTTCCCATTTCCAAGTAGGAATCTCTATATCTTAGGCTAGGCCACCCAACCTTTGGTGTTCGGCTTTCACTTGTTGGCAATTGTGATATCCAGATATGAACTTGACAATGTCTCTCTTCATACCACCCCACCAATACACTTCCCTAAAATCTCTATACATCTTTGTAGAACCAGGGTGAATGGAATAGGATGAATTATGGGCCTACATCAAGATCAATTCTCTCAAATCACCCACATTTGGCACACACAATCTACCTTGGTACCTCAGGGCACCATCTCCCCCTTGGGAGAAAGCCTCCACTTTACCATCTCTCACCAAGGCCTTCAACTCTAGCAAGGCAGAATCAAGATCTTACTTTGCCTTTACCTCCTCAATCAAGGATGATTTAGAACCATCAACAACCACTACCCCACCATTTTCCACTTCATTCAACCTAACCCCCAACCTAGCCACCATCATTATGAGCCAAACTCCCCATGGACGCTCTACTTAGAGCATCAGCCACAATATTAACTTTGCCAGGATGGTAATGCACACTCATGTTAGAATCCTTAATGAGCTCTAACCACTTTCTTTGTCTCAAGATAAGATCTTTCTGGGTGAACACGTATTGGAGACTCCTGTTGTCGATAAACGCATCAACATGATCACCATATAATTAGTGATGCCAAATCTTCAAAGCAAATACTATGACCGCTAATTCAAGATCATGGGTGGGATAATTCTTTTCATGCACCTTAAGTTGTCTACAGGAATATGCAATCACCTTACCATTTTGCATTAAAACACACCCCAACCCAATTCTTTAGGCATCACAATATACAACAAACCCTTAAAACCCTTCCAGTAGAGACAATATAGGAGAGGAGACAAGCTTATCTTTCAAAGTTTGGAAACTCTTCTCACATTCATCAGTCCATACAAATTTTTCCTTCTTTTGTGTCAACCTAGTCATAGGAGAAGCAATAGAAGAGAAGCCATTCACAAACCTCTGGTAATAACCTACAAAACCCAAGAAACTTCTAATGTTCGATGGAGTCAAAGGTCTAGGCGAATTTTTTATCACTTCCGTCTTCGTAGGATCCACATTAATGCCATCACCCGAGACCACATGCCCCTAAAATGCAACCTCTTTCAACTAAAACTCACATTTTTCATATTTAGCATACAACCTCTCATCCCCCAAGATTTGCAACACCACCCTCAAGTGATTCACATGTTCTTTCTCACTATGGGAATAAATCAAGATATCATCAATAGAAACCACCACAAAAAATTCAAGGTAGGGTTTAAAGACCTTATTCATGAGATCCATAAAGATAGTCAGTGTATTGGTCAACCCAAAAGACATAATCACAAATTCAAAATGCCCATATCTAGTCTGAAAAGTCATCTTGGGAATATCACACTCCCTCACTTTCATTTGGTGGTGATCAGAACAAAGTTCAATCTTAGAAAAGTGACTAGCCCCTTGAAGTTGATAAAAAAAGGTCATCAATCCTTGGTAGAGGATACTTGTTCTTTATGGTAACCCTATTAAGTTGCCAGTAATCAATACACATTCTAAGAGAATCGTCTTTCTTCTTCACAAACAACACTATTGCACCCTAAGGTGATTTCCTAGGCCTTAAGAAACCCTTTTCCAACAAATCCCTCAATTGCTCCTTCAATCCCTTCAACTCCACCGGGGCGATATGGTATGGGGGAATAGAAATGGGTTGCATGTTGGGAAGGAGATCTACACCATAATATATTTCCGTTTTGGGAGGAACATCAGGAAGCTCATTAGGAAAGACATCAAGAAACTCATTAACTACTAGAACAGACTCAATAGGAAGGACTTTAGACTCAACATCCCTACCCCTCACAAGATGATAGAAACAACCCTTAGAAATCAAGTTTTGGGATTTAAGATAAGAAATGAATCTATCCTTGAACACTACATCATGATTTTCCCACTCAAGGACGGGCTCATTAGGGAATCGGAATTTAACCCTACAGGTTATAGAATTAATAGAAGCATAATATGCATGCAACCAATCCATCCCAAGTATGACATCAATATCCACCATATCTAATTCAAAAAATCCACATGGCATGGCCTTATGCAAACTGAACACGGGATAATTTCTATAGACTTTTCTAGCAACAATAGACTCACCAATGGGGGTAGGCACTTTGTAAGGCTCACACAATAATTCGGGAATAACATGAAGCTTTTTGGAATCAAAAGGAGTAATAAAAGAAAGAGTGATACTCGAGTGTATTAATACATACACATCAAAATTGAAAACCTTTAACATACCAGTAGCAATATCGGGCACTTCATCAACTCCTTATCTCCTTTGAAGAGGATAGAATCTATTTTACCATGGAGCACCTCCTTGATGACCTCCCTGTCCTCTTTGGCCTGTATTAGCACCTTGGCTTGAATTGCTACCTTTGGGTTGAGGTTGAGCATGAGCACAATCAACAACTTTGTGACCCAATTCACCACATCCAAAGCAAGCATTAGAGTTCTTCAAACATGGACCACCATGGTTTTTCCTACACTTATGGAACCTAGGATTTGTCATCCCACCATTACCACCTTGAAGTCTTGGGTTATCATTAGCAATCCCTTGTTGGAAGCATTGGATGACCCTTGGCCTTGGAACTTTTGGCCTTGATAAAATTGGCCACCTTTGGAACCTTGGAATCCACCTTCAAATTGAGCCCTCTTGGACTCACCAACCCATATCTTTCTAAGCTTCTCACCTTTTAGTTGCTCGACATAACTCATGAGCTGAGACAAATCCATATCCCCTACTAGCATAGAGGTACGATATTCCTCATTAACCAAACCAATTATGGAACATACCTGGAAAACTTATTGAACTTGAGGGCACTCCCTCACACACATAGACCCTTGCTTAAGATTCATAAATTCTATCATCTTCGCCTCCCTAAGCTTAATAGGAAAGAACCAATTGAGAAATGCAGCTCTGAATTCTCCCCAACATATAGCATGATCATTCCCCTTCTCCATCATCCATTGAGTGAACCAAATTTAAGCCACCCCTTTCAGTTGGTAGTCCGCCAACTCTGCTTTTTCCTCTGAATTAACCCCCATAATAGATAATACCTTATACACATGGTCAATAAATTCTTGGGAATCCTCATCTACCTTGGACCCATGGAACTCCAAAGGTTCATCCTAGTAAAATCCCTTACCTATGATGCCAAGGTAGGAGCATGAAAGGCTTGGGCCCGTTGATCCATTTAGTTGGTCATAGCATGATCCAACATTGCAATAGTAGCTCGAAATTCATCTTGGACTACCCCTCCTTTTTGGGGAGCGGGAGGAGCCAATTGCTCCTTGGGTATACAGGCACTTTTACCTCTTAGAATCTGCATGATCTAGAATAGCAAAGAATATTTGTTAGGGGAAAAACCTTGCTTTAACTTCTATAGCATGACATAGATCATGAAGAAGGGAAACATTTCCTAAAACGCCTCATAGCCTCTTACTCATAGTTGTGGTGCACTTCACAACCATGAATAAGACTCTAATTGATGCGGTGTGTTAGATTCTGAGGACCATTAACAACCCAGTACTCTGATACCATGTTTGTCACAACCTAAGCCTAGAGACTTAACGTGACATGGGGAATGGGAACCCAAAGAGACCCAAATAAGCCTCTTAGCATATCAATCACACATCCTTGGTCACAGAAGCAAAGTAAATAACTACAAAAGATATATAAAATGGGAAATGAAACTAAGAAAATCTTTTCATAAACATAGAAGTCATAAGCAGAATCAAGCTCTTAATCATGAATGCATCATAATAAATAACATACACCTATAACTTAGAACAGAGCGGAGGCCAAGACACTATGTGGGCTCACCCTCATAATGTCAAATGTTCATCAAAATAAGTCTTAAAAATTATAAGAGAAAGTAAATAGTGTCCCCGAACATGAGGACTCACCAACCTTATCTTCGAATAATCTCACTAGCCACATGGATGATGATCAAGAGGAGCTCTAGTCCCCACATGGTGATATCATGTAGGCATAAAGTATGCATGAGTACGTTTGGATGTATTAACTATGCAGGATGCAATGCAATAAGACATAGGCCAATATAGTCAAAATATATAATCATAGGCAATAGATAAATCTCAATATTCCATGCATGATCAATGTTTGAAGTAAAAACATGCTTGTAAATCATTAAAATTACATAAAATATAATACATGTATGGGAAGAGACATCAACCGACAAAGAATAAGACCATATGAGCTATAACTTGGAATCCCGATGGTTACCCCTTATCAGTAAGAGGTGGTCTACTTGCCAAGGTAAACCATATTTTACCTTATGGGAACATGACCTATTTCGTATGAAGTAACGCTCCTCACGGGAACATGACCCATTTCGGAAAAGATTTCATAATAAAGTGCATTAAATTGATCTACTAGTATTGCAAGGGTAATGTATAATCATATGTTGGTACATAGTTTAGGGAAAAAAGTATGGACCCTTGAAGATAGTCTACGCCGAAATCCAATCCATCAGTGCTTGAAATAATCATAACTTCAATAACTTGAATAAACATGGGAATATGAAAACAATAGCTCTTAAACATGTTGACATCTAATGGTGAGCCTACATGAACATGAGAGTAGTAATGATAATACATGAACCCTTGCTTTAACTTAAATGGCTCACAAGAGGTAGAGATCTTGAAATAGGGCTTAACTTTATACTTGCATAATCATAGATAATTTCATGAATTCATAACATATTAGTTAGACCATAGTTATCATAAAGTTACTTCACTTGTAAAACATGTAAATAACTTGGGAATTATTGACCTGTCATTTTATCAAACACTTGGTGGGCACATATGAGTACATGTTCAAATCATGCAAAATGCAAGAGTATGGATCATGAAATAGTAAAGTCAATGCATCTTAAAGTCATGTAAATTGGCCCCCCAACATCATGGTAAAATCCTATCATGGTTAACAGGTAAATCATATCAAAACTTCACAATAGTTCATCGATTTCATAGGTTGAATCATGTATAGTCTCAATAGATAAATATTAATTCATACTATAGATTTAAAATAAATATTCATGCATAATCTACAATATTTTACAAAACCCCAACATTTTTCATGCTCATATTTCATAATAATAGATACTTAAAGGTAAAATAACTTATCATGCTATTTTCATAAAATAGGAACATTGGACTCCATAGGTGAAAGGACCCAATGGATGAAACCCACATACCTTAAACTTGGATTTTCTTGATGTAAACTTGAATCAGACTTGAAGCTTGAATTGAGTTCTTGAGATCCAAAATTAAGCTCGAGACACTTGAATTTGGATGAATTATATGATTAAGTGTTGGAGAGGGTTTTGAAGGGTCTTGAGTGATATAGAGTTAAAAAATGGCTATATAAAGGTGTTTTTACCCATAAATGGGCATGGGGCTATGACCCCAAGGCCCTTGGGCTGAAACAGAATATTAAGAAAAAATTAACACTTGTCCACGTCTGGTCCGTGATGTGGATCCATCATGAAGGCAAAAATTGTACTGCTCCATGCCAGTCTATGTCGTTGCCTGGTCGCGGATGCTCACTGGATAAGAAAATTTTGCGAAAATTATTTTTTCAGTATGAGTCCCCTAAAATTGAGGTTATATCCATTTTCCACTCAATTTTTCTCTTGATCAAGAATATAAAGTTGGATTTTCAATATCATGCACATATTTTGAGACATATGAAAATTACGAATATTTGCATTTCCAAAACACATTTTTGGGGCGTTTCAGCTCTACCCCTCTGCCCTCGTACACGATTTGCCTTGACCACTCTTTCTATTCGCTCCACAATCCTTTCAAATGGTTGATATAGAAACATGCAACCCATGATAGTGTTAGCACATGCCTGACTATTCTCGTAAGGGCATGGTAGAAAATCTCTACAAAAGCATCATCAACTATCTTGTGGTCAGGGATGCGCTTCAGACATTTAGTAAATCACTCCCAAATAGTGCTTATTAAATCACCAAGAAGTTGATCAAAGTTGTTGAGCTGGTCCTTTAACTTGAGCTTCTTCGATCTAGAGAAGTACCTCTCCAAAAAGGCCTTCTACAAGTCTACCCAATTGGTGATTGAACTCTATGGGAGCTCAGATAGCCATAATGCAGCATCACCCATAATAGACGATGGGAAGACATAGAGTACCACAACATCCATAGACAGATATTCTATTCCCATCATACTCCTACACACAAATGCCACATTGTGCAAGTGGCTTTGTGGATCCTCTAATGGTAAGCCCACAAATATCCGATGGTTTTGCAGCATCCAAAGTAACCTACTAGGGACTATAAACTTTGTGTCTGCCGATAGTAGTGGCAACACAATAGCTCTAGTTATCTTCATAGCCCTAGGGTTCAACTTGTACTAATTCCACTAGTAAGCATTGGTGTTGAAATCCTGAGGTTGTGGAATATCCTATAAAGGAGGTGGGTTCTCATTCCCATTATCATTATTATTATTCCTATTTAGAGCTACATTTGTCATGTTGTTGGCATTATCTTGGGCCATTCTTCTTATAATTCTATGGATCTCTGGATCAAATAAAGTTAATGGATTGCCTTGACTCCAAGTGTTGCGCATACGGTACTCGTACACCCTGCAATAAGACAAAAGCAACAGACAAAAGTAAAGTAAAGGGAACTAACGATTAACACTCAAATTACTAATGAATTTTACTAAGTCTATCCATATTCTCTGGAAATGATGACAAAATCTTGATGTCGCCTAACTTACACCTCCTTCTTAGAGGATAATTCACTGTATTGGTTAAGTTTCCCTAATGTCACCTATAAGGAATACATAGATTCAAGGAAAATTCACCAATATGCAATCTGAGTAGTTTACCAACTCTATTCCCCAAATAGGGTGTTTTTGTGCAATAATAAATAAGAAAAATAAAATAACTATCATAAGACAAAATCAATAATAGAGAGCAACTACGGTATTATGTTTGCCATGATTCCCCAATTTAGTATCACTGGATAACCTAATTCTTATCTAGTGTATAGCATGCAAGACGGTAATTTATATTCACCAAGCCCTTTGGACAAAGGTGAGAGGCGAATTTCGCTATGTGACTTGGCCTATCTCCATAGTGTGCATTACTGACCATTACCCATTAGTCCCAGTACAACCTCCCATTGGCCCAGTTTGGTTGATTAGATGAGAATAAATCAATTGAATCCTGTTAATTAATGTCTTTTCCTATTCATTACTACCTTGGTCCAGCTAGTAACACTAAGCGGGTTGTAATATTGGTGGCAACTAGAAAACATGCAAAATGAAGAGAGTTAATTAATACATGCATATACACTTTCCAAGAATCGTGAATTATTTGGTTTTACTTTGTTAGTTCTTCATGGTTCCCATAACCCTAGTTGTAGGTTTAGCTACCCATGTTATATGTAGATGAAGAGATTATGAATTGAGAAGACATGATTAAACACTTACACAATTGAATTAAGAACAAGAAATCCAATATCAATGAAAATCACAAGCTTGAAGATCAAATTACACCATAAGTTTTCTCAAACACTCTCTCACAATTTTCTCTATAAGAATATTTTCTCTGAGCACCAACCTAAAACTACACAAAACTGACATGAACTGGTAAGAACTTACAAAAAATAACCTAAAATACCTATTTATAATAATTAAAAACAAGTCCTAAACAAATTAGAAAAATTGGTCGACACGCCATACAAAAGGTACTCTACGACCTGTATTATGTTCTACGGGTCGTAGTCGGGTTCTTATAATCAGCTACTAGAATTTTGGACTTCACTTCTACGACACCTCTTTACAACTTGTAGAGCTGTTTACAACTCGTAAAAGGGTTTTCGTCTGATAACATTCCTGCAAGTCCACTTCTCTGATCCTCAGGTCACAAAATTTATTCTATAACTCGTAAATTACTCAATCACTCATCTGTATTCCGTAGACTTCTACTTCAGTAAATAGCTCCTCATTGGAAATCCTCACAAAATCTATCTATGACTCGTAAAATGCTCTACGACCTGTGGAAGGTCTCGTACAACAGTAAAAACCAGCAACTTCTGTAATTTTTCCCCAAATCATAGCCAACCTGTAATCCTGTAAATCTAAATACAAAAACACATAAAACCCATAAAAATTGCCTTTAGAACACACAAAATCTTATGTTTTAAGCATCAAAAGTATTGTAGCTTGGCAACACATCATTAACTCGTATAAAATTCTTCCTCATGTAAATTTTGTGTAGCTCTATTTTTGACCTATATAGTATAAATTTTCAGCTAAAGGTGCTTGACTAGCCACACTTCACTACACATGGCTATGCAACTAACTCTAGTTCCTTAGAGTTGGTTATCCAAGTTGTGAATAAACCTGCAACTATTTGAGTTCAGATGAATCTTCTTTAAGCTTGGATTTTGTATTAGAAAAGAAAAAAAGAATGTTTAACTTAAGCTTAGATGTTGTAACCTTGTTTTTTCCATAGAAAAGAGTTAGACATCGGATTCTGGTGGAAAATGGTAGATATATGATCGTTAACCTAGTGGTCATGCTCAAAAGTTCACATCAACAAATAGATAGTCAGTTTAGACTAAGTTGAGAAAGGAAGCGTACACAAAGAATATCACTTTACAAGAACTTCAAACAAATTTTCTTCAATTAGTACTTTACAGAAAGAACAAATGTCATTAAAACGACCCCAAAAAGTGCCTCAAAAGTACCCATAATCATAATTTCCATATATCTCAAAATCCATGCATGATATAATAAATCCAACTTCATATTTGTGATCATGGGGCAAAATTGAGTGGGGAATGGGTCTAACCCTAATTTTAGAGCAACCGTATCAAAACTTGAAATTCCAAAGTGACAAATTCTAGATAGGTTTCCGCGCCTCTAGTGCAAAGCGGCTAGGGCGCGAACCTATGTATTTTTTTGCTAGTTTTTGTTATCTCAGTCCATGGCTTTGAGACCTTGGGCCTAAGCCTTCCCATGCGTAAAAGCATCTATACTTAGTCATTTTTCAACCCATTTTATACAAGAAATTCCCTAAAATCTTCTCTAACACTTGGATAAATATTTTACTCAAAATCAAGGGTTCTAAAATCATTACGTATCTTAAGGAATTCATTTAAGCTTCAAGTTCTCAATCAAATCTTCATCATGAAATTCTACAAAGTTGAGGTATGTGGCTTTCAACCATTGGGTCCTTTCACCTATGGTGCCCAACCTTCTTTTTCATATAGTGTTTTAAATGTATATTGCATGAGGGTATTACTAAGTGTTGGTGGGTTGATTTACTTCAAGTTTTCTTGCAAGATTTCACTCTTGAATTGCATGATTTTATACTAGCATTACACATCTGCCAAGTGTTTGATAAAGTGTCCAGTTATGAATTCTTTTGTTGTTGAAGGCCTAATGCATAGTATATGAGTTAAGTGACTTTATGATGATAAAAAAAATGTATATACGAGTTGTTATCATGGAAATTACCTATATTGTTGCAAGTTGACCATACCAAAGATAAGGGGTATGTACCTCATCCACCATGTCGGGTGGTGGCAATCCTATACTACCAAAGATGAGGGGTATGTACCTCATCCACCTTGTCGGGTGGTGCCAATCCCATACTACCAAAGATGAGGGGTATATACCTCATCCACCTTATCGGGTGTTGGCAATCCAGTACAACCAAAGATGGGAGGTATGTACTTCATCCACCTTTCAAGTGGGTGGCATGCCTTGGATTCCAAGTACTACGTTGTTTGGTCTATGATGATTCTCTCTTCCTACACATGTAATATGTTTTATATAAGGATGTTTTACTTCAAGCATCATTTATGTATGTCATATTGCTATATACTTATTTATTGTCTAATTATGCATTTCGATTATGTTTCCTATCTCTTGTTGTATTGCATCCTACATACTTAGTACATTCAAATGTACTAATGCATACTCTATGCCTACATGATGTTACCATGTAGGAACCATTGCTCCACTTGATCATCTTCCTCGATGTGGCTAGTACTATCTCTTCAAGCAAGTTTGGCGAGTCCTCATCTCTGAGAATAGTATCTTTTATTCTTATATATGTAAAGACTCTCTCTTTATCTTATTGTATGCTTTTGACTATAAGGGTGATCCTAGAAAGTTTTCTTGTCCCTCGCTCAATTCTCAATTTAGAGGTATTGTTGGACAAGTCATGTAATGATGCGATGAGTATTTGACTCTCTTGACTCTTGTATGTTTTAAGCTATGAAAGTTTTTATTCTCTATTTTTTATTGAATTGCTTCCTTGACCAAGGATGTGTATGATATGTTAAGAGGCTTGTTTGGGGTCCCTTAGGGTTCCCCATTCGCTGTGTCACGTTTAGGCCCTAGGCTTGGGTCATGACAAACTTGGTATCAAAGTACTAGGTTGTAATGGTCCTCGGTATCCAAGACACCGCATTGATTAGAGTCTTATTCATGGTTGTGTTGTGCACCATAACTATGAGTAAGAGGCTATGAGATGTTTTAGAAAATATTTCCCTTCTTCATGATCTATGTTGTGCAATAGAGATGAGTCCTCTAAAGGTTATTCCTGACTCTTACCCATTACATTTCAGAACATTTCCCTTCTTCATGATCTATGTCATGATGTAGAATTTAAGTAAGGTTTACCCTCTAATGAATGTTCTTTTCCATTTTTAGGTTATGCTTAACATAAGAGGAAGAAAAGCCCACGGACCCGAGGAACAATCGGCTCCTTCCGCTCCTCAAGCTCCTCTAGATGGGGAGCAACTCATGATGAATTTTTGGCTGCTATCACCATGCTTGCCAATACCATGACTAATAAAATCAATCAAGGGGCCCAAGCCCCTCATGCTCCTACACCAGCTTCTAGTGTGAGAGACTTCACTAGAATGTACCCATCGGAGTTCTAAGGGTCTAAAGTGGATGAGGACCCTTAAGAATTTATTGATGAGGTGTACAAAGTGTTAGCTATTATAGGTGTTAGGTCGGAGGAGAAGGCGGAGTTGGTAGCTTACCAACTCAAAGGGGTGGCTCAAATATAGTATGTTCAATGGAAAATGGAAAAGGGGAACAACAATGTGATTCTTCGGGAAGAGTTTAAGGAGGCATTTCTCAATTGGTTCTTCCTCTTGAGCTTAGGGAGGCCAAAATGATAGAATTCATGAATTTGAAGTAAGGATCTATGAGTGTGAGGGTGTATGCCCTCTTGTTCAACCAACTCTCTAAATATGCTCCACAATTGGTTGCCGACCCAGGGTCTAGAATGAAAAAATTTATGATGGGGGTATTCAATTTGGTTAATAAGGAGTATCATGCCCCTATGTTGATTACTCACATGGATTTGTCCCGCCTAATGACTTATGCCAAACAATTAGAGGGGGAAAAGTTGAGAAAGACGAGAAGTGGTGAGGCCAAGAGGGCTCATTTTGATGATAAGTTCAAAGGTCTCAAGGGTGGCCGGTTTCATCAAGGCCAGGGGTCTTCTCATGCTCCTAGTAGAAGGTTTGCCAATGACAACCCAAGGGTCCAAGGTGATGGTGGTGTGATGCCTAATGCTATATGCCCCAGATGTCGTAGAGAGCATGGTGGTCCATGTTTGAGCGACACTAATGGTTACTATAGTTGTAGAGAAGTAGGTCATAAGAAGATTGATTGTCTGTGGAGAAATAGGTCACAAAAGGTTTGATTGTCCACGAAATCGCAATAAGGGTAAAGATGTTCATCCAAAAGGCTGGGGTGCAAATGTGATTCCTTTGGGGAGAAGAGGTCAACAAGGTGATGCCCCAAGACACAAGTGGTTCTATGCTTTTCAAGGGAGGCAAGGGGTAGATGAGGTGCTCGATGTCATCACCGATATATTAAAAGTCCTTGATTTTGATGTGTATGCAATTATAGACCTAGGTGCCACTCTTTCTTTTGTTACTCCTTTTGTTACCAAAAGTTTTCATTATTATGTGAGTCTTATGAGGTGACTACTCTGATTGGTGTATCTATTGTTACTAGAAAGGTCTATAGAAATTGTCCCATTTGCATTTTGCATAAAATTTTGCCTTGTGATCTTGTTGAGTTGGATATGGTGGATTTTGATGTCATTCTTGGGATAGATTGGTTGTATGCATATTATGCCACTATTGATTGTAGAGCCCATAGGGTCAAATTCCAATTCCTAAATGAACCCATCCTTAAGTGGGAGAGTTATGATATGGTGGTCAAGGGTAGGTTTATCTCTTGCATTAAAGGCCAAAAGTTTATCTATAGGGTGGGTCTCTATCATCTTGTAAGGGTTAGGGATATTGAGTCCAAAGTCCTTCCAATAGAGTCGATTTCGGTGGGTAATGAGTTTCTTGATGTCTTCCCTAATGATCTTCTCAGTGTTCCTCCTGAAAGGGAAATAGGCTTTGGTATAGACCTCCTTCCCAATAATCAACCCATTTCTATTCCCTCTTATCGTATGGCCTCGACGGAGTTAAAGAAGTTAAAGGAGCAATTGAAGGATTGGTTAGAGAAGGGTTTTATTAGCCTAGCCAATCACCTTGGGGTGCACCGATGTTATTTGTAAAGAAAAAATATGGGTCCCTTAGAATATGCATTGACTATCAGCAACATAATAGGGTCACCATAAAGAATAAATATCCTCTCAGAAGGATTGACGACCTATTTGACCAACTTTAAGGGGTTAGTCATTTCTCTAAGATTGATCTTATGTCTGGGTATCATCAAGTGAAAGTGAGGGAGTGTGATATTCGTAAAATGACCTTCTAGAATAGGTATGCGCATTATGAGTTTGTTGTCATATCTTTTGGGTTGACTAATGCATCGACTATCTTTATGGATCTTATGAATAGTGTCTTTTAAACCCTACCTTGATTTGTTTGTGATAGTTTTCATTGATTATATTTTGATCTATTCCCATAGTGAGGAGCGGCATGTGAGTCATTTGAGGGTGGTGCTACAAAAATTGAGGGAAGAGAATTTGTATGCCAAGTATGAGAAATATGAGTTTTGGTTGCAAGAGGTTGTCTTTTTAAGTCATGTGGTGTCAAGGGATGGTATTAAGGTGGATCCTAAAAAGATGGAGGCGATTAGAAATTGGCCTATACCTTCGACCCTGTCGGATATTAGAAGCTTCTTCGGCTTAGCGAGTTACTACCGAAGGTTTGTGAATGGGTTCTCTTCTATTATTTTTCCTATGACTAAGTTGACTCAAAAGTACGCTAAATTTTTATGGATAATGAGTGAGAAAGGACTTTCCAAACTTTGAAGGATAAGCTTGTCTCTGCTCCTATCTTGTCACTACCAGGATGGTTAGAAAGGTTTGTTGTGCATTGTGATGCCTCAAGAATTGGTTTGGGTTGTGTTTTGATGCAAAATTGTATGGTGATAACTTATGCCTCTAGGCAACTCAAGGTACATGAAAAGAGTTATCCTACTCATGATCTTTAATTTACCGTCGTGGTATTTTTTTTGAAAATTTGGTATCATTATTTTTATAGGGTGCATATTGATTTTTTACCGAGCATAAGAGTCTTAATATGTGTTCACTCAAAAAGACCTCAACTTGAGACAACGAAGGTGGTTAGAACTTCTTAAAGATTATGATATGAGTGTGCATTATCACTCCGGTAAGGCTAATATTGTGGCCGATGCTTTAAATAGGGTGTTTATGGGTAGCCTAGCTAATGTTGATGATGTTGGAAAAGAGGTGGCTAGAGAGGTTCATCGATTGGCTAGATTGGGGGTTAGGTTGGAAAAGGTTGATAATGGTATTATTATGTTTATTGATGGTTCAAAATCTTCCTTGTTTGAGGAGGTAAAGCAAAGCAAGATCTTGACACCTCATTGCTAGAATTGAAGGCCTTCGTGAGAGATGGCAAGGTGGAGGTTTTCTCCCTAGGGGAAGATGGTGCCCTTAGATACCAAGGTAGGTTGTGTGCGCCTTATGTGGATGACTTGAGAAAGAGGATTCCTGATGCGGCTCATAATTCTTCCTATTCTATTCACCCCAGTTCTACAAAGATATATACAGATTTGAGAGAAATTATTGGTGGGGTGGTATGAAGAGGGATATTGCTAAGTTTGTGTTCGATTGCTATAATTGCCAATAAGTCAAAGCCAAACATCAAAGGTCGGGTAGCCTAACCCAAGATATAGTTATTCTTACTTGGAAGTGGGAGCAACTTAACATGGATTTTGTGGTTGGGTTGCCTAAGACTAGAAAGAGTTTTGATTCGATTTGGGTTGTGTTCTATAGAATGACAAAGTCGACTTATTTCCTACCGATTAAGACTGCTTATAGTGCCGAAGATTATGCTAGGTTGTACATTCATTTGTTAGTTAGATTGCATGGGGTGCCTTTGTCTATCATATCGGATCATGGTGCTCAATTCACTTCTCACTTTTGGAGGTCCTTCCAAAGAGGTCTTGGTACCAAGGTAAAGCTTCGTACAACCTTTGACACTCAAACGGATAGCCAAGCCGAAAGAACAATTCAAACTCTTGAGGATATGCTCAGAACTTGTGTTTCAAAGTTTAAGGGTAGTTGAGATGATCAACTTTCATTGATTAAGTTTGCTTATAATAATAGCTATCATTTTAGCATTGATATGACTCCTTTTGAGGATCTTTATAGCAGGCATTATAGGTCCCCGGTTGGATGGTTTGAGGTAGGGAAAATGGCTTTGTAGGGTCCAGATCTAGTTATGAAAGCTATCGAGAAGGTAAGGTTGATTAGAGAAAGGTTGAAGACAGCCCAAAGTCGCCAAAAGTCCTATGCTGATGTGAGGAGAAGGGACCTTGAATTTAAGGTTGGTGATTGGGCCAATTTTGAGATTTCACCCATGGTTAGTTTTCGTAAAAAGGGTAAATTGAGTCCAAAATTTGTGGGTCCTTATAGGGTGGTGGGGAAGATTGGTAAGGTGGCTTATGAGTTGGAGTTGCCTAGTTAAATGACTTGGTTTATTCGGTCTTTCATGTATCTATGTTGAGGAAACCCAAATGCTATTGTACCTCTTGATGTTATAGGGGTTGTTGAAGACAATTTGACATATGAGGAGGTTCCGGTAGAAATTTTGAATAGGCAAGTGAAGAGGTTGAGGAACAAGGAGGTAGCTTCCGTCAAGGTTCTTTAGAGAAACCAGCAAGTTGAAAGTGCCACATGCGAAGCCGAGGCAGACATGCAAAGGTGATATCCCTATCTCTTCCACTCTACTCAAGCCTAAGGTAATAATTCTAAATCCCTTATGTGATTTCAAGTCTTATGTTTCAGTCCCTAGGTTATTTGCATGCATTTATATTTATGTTGACAAGTTCATGGTGATTTTGACACTTATGTTGAGATTTTTGAAATGATGTTTAAGTGCGTTGTTGCACTCTTGTCTAGGCTGAAATTACCATGCTTACTTCTCTTATATACATTTTTTGACATTCAGAGACAAATGTTCCCAAGGGGAAGATATTGAAACGACCCCAAAAAGTGTCCAAAAATGTGCCTCGAATGTGCCCATAATCATAATTTTCATATATCTCAAAATCCATGAGTGATATCAAAAATTTGATTTCATATTCATGATTAGGAGGCAAAATTGAGTAGGAAATGTGTCTAAACCCAATTAGAGCAATTGTATCAACATTTGTAATTCCAGTGTGATGAATTCTAGAGAGGTTTCCGCGTCCCTGGCGTGACGTGGCCAGGGCGTGGACCTATGTATTTTTTTTTCCAATTTTGATATCTCAGTCCAAGACTTTGAGGCCTTGAGCCTAAGCCTTCTCATGGATAAAAACACCTATACTTAGTTATTTTTCAACCTCATATCATACAAGACATTTCCCAAAACATTCTCAAACACTTAAGACAAATATTTAACTCAAAATCAAGGGTCCCACTCGCCAAATGTTTGATAAAATGTTCGGTTATGGATTTTTGAGTTGTTAAAGGCCTAATACATAGTATATGAGTTAAGTGACTTTATGTTGATGAAATAAATATATATATGAGTTGTTATCATGTAAAGTACCTATAGTGTTGCAAGTTGAACATATCAAAGATGAGGAGTATGTTCCTCATCCACCTTATCGAGTGGTGGCAATCCCGTACTACCAAAGATGGGGGGTATGTACCTCATACACCTTCCAAGTTTATGGCATGCCTCAGATTCCAAGTACTAAGTTGCTTGGTCTATAACTATGGTCTCTTCCTACACATGTAATATGTTCTGTATAAGCATATTTTACTTCAAGCATCATTCATTCATGCCATATTGTTATATGCTCATTTATTTCCTAATTATGCATTTTGATTATGTTGTCTATCTCTTGTTGCATTGCATCCTACATACATAGTACATTTAAATATACTAACACATACTCTATGCCTACATGATGTTACTATGTAGGAACCAAAGCTCCACATGATCATCTTCCTCCACGTGGCTAGTACTATCTCCAAGCAAGTTTGGTGAGTCCTCAACTCCAAGGACAATATCTTTTGTTCTTATGTTTGCAAAGACTCTCTCTTTATTTCATTGTATGCTTTTGACTATGAGGGTGAGCCTGGAGAGTTGTCTTAGCCCCCGCTCAATTCTCAGTTTAGAGGTGTTGTTGGACAAGTAATGTAATGATGTTATAAGTTTTGACTCTCTTGACTCTTGTATGTTTTATGCTATGAAAGTCTCCCTTAGTCCCTTTCCCTTATTTCTATTCTCTACTTGTTGCTTAATTTCTTCCGTGACCAAGGATATGTAATGATATGCAAAGAGGCTTTTTGGGGTGCCTTCGGGTTCCCCATTTTCCGTGTCACGTTAGCCCCTAGGCTTCGATCATGACAATCATTGTCATTAATTAATAGGTAATCCTTCTTGGACTCATTTAAAGCTATTGCCATCGTCTTCCACGCAGAATATGCTTCCAAAGAACTTCTAAATCCTACAAAGTACATGAAAATATCAACTAGAATTTAAATTTTAAAACATAATGCTAAATTAAAACAATGGATGAAATCGTGTACCAACGCATATTAAGATATAAAAAATAAACAATGTAAGACACAATTTTTAAAGATTCAACTTATTTGTCTAGCTTCTATTTGCAAATCTTTTGACTAGCTTTGTATTTTCAAGGATAGACCCTTGTGTCATAAACAAAAATCAAACATTATTCTATATATACAATATTAAATAAATCTATAATGCATGTAATATCTTGAATCTTGATATGCAATTTGGACCGGAAGTTTGGTCTGTTCGGTTCGTTTTATAAAATTTGGTTCAAATTTTTATTTTTGATTTAATGAAAATGTTAATTGAAAATAAAAATAAAAATAAATTTGATTTGGTTTGATTTTTTCTATTTTGGTTTGGTTCAATTTTTTATTTATGAGATTAGTTGAAGAAATTCATTTTTGTCATATAAAGATTCAACTAAAGCTCATAAATTATTGTCATTTTAATAATGTACTACTAACTGATGCTAGTAACACGTTTCAATCACAATTCACAAAGAAAAAATGGCACAAGTTAGTCATAAATATAGGATGATGTCAAGGGTCATACCATCTTTGATTCTACTTATTTAGAAAAGTAAAGATTAGATAATTGAAATTCTTCAGTATCAATACAATGGTAGAATTTGCTAAAAATAATCTTTCTTAAAGAAATTAACACCCACTAATTCTAGTTGTAAAGGATACAATATATGAAGTACTAAAAAATAAGTAACTAAATTCAACACAAATAGAACTGTACGTTTATATTTGTTCAATCTGATTAACAATGAAAATTGTATAAAAGAAGTAACAAATTTTAGTAAGAGTCATGACATATAACCTCTATGAGTCTAATATAAGTATACCAACTTATGGAAACAAATGTCACATAAACAATGGCACCACATGTAAAAGTAAAACTCCAACCAAATTTGTTCATACCCCGAGTCATCCATGCCTTCTTTCGATGGATTCATTTCTTTTTTCCTTTCAAGAGATTCAATTAGTAATCCAAAAATATGAGAACTAATTTTCTCTAACTCCAGGGATCTTAAAAATAATTTTTTTTGTTTAAAAAAATAATTACTTGTTCATGAATTCAGTCATCTATAGTGATGGATAGTAATCAAAGTCAGAGAAATCACGCTGCCACAACGATTTAGTTTATTTTGTATAAATTAACAAGTAACAAATACTTCTGCTGCAACATTGGTTTTATAAGGAAGTAGATTATGAATAGGAAACAAAAAGTATAGGCTCTGATATCAATAAGGGAAAACAATCGGTCAAGAACTTACCATTATTCCAAGATGATTTATTGTATTTGTTTTACCAATCAGTAATGTATTCATGTGGTATCAAACACAAACTAGATTCACGAATCAAAGTTGAAATAATTCAATCACCCATGTTGAGGGACCAACAATCAAAGAAAAAATCATAATTTTTTCCAATAGAATCGATGTGTTAATGTAGCTATGATTTCTTAGCTTTTCATCACTCAAAATAGCTATTAGCATTATTTTTTACATTATTCCACTTTTACAAGTCATGAACATTAATGGTTGAGTAGCTAAATATCAAAGGAAGAAATGGCAAAGCTATATGTTCAAAATAATTTCATATGAAAACAAAGAAAACACAAGCAATACACATATTTCTAGTTTGATATACACACAAGGAGGAACAAAAACAAAAATAAAAATGAAAGAAACAACTAGTACCGTCTGAAAAAGAGGAAATCACTAAATGAGAACAAGCAAAATTCTTTTGTTGAAAATCGCTATTTCTCACTTTCGTTCAAATAGCAAAACTCCAAAAAAAGGATCCTTTTGTTATTTTTATTATGAGTCAATCATTATAGAATTGGGATACCATCGATGTACCACATTCAGTACACGTGGCTACTTTTATTAGTGATTTGAACATAAAATATTATGATTTATTTTTCTTATATAAAATAATAGCTTTTCAAAATAACTTTTTTCTTTCTTTCTCCGTTCTTTTTTTGCAAATCATGACTAAAATCAAAAAAAAAATAAAGTCCGAAATAACTGAGAAGAAAAAAAATTAATATTGCTTGAAAGCAACAAGTAAAATACTTCTATCATGACCTGATTACTTGAGCCGTGATGATAGCTACAGTAACGCTAATAGGTAAGCCAGTTTGTAACCTAGAATAGCTAGCAATTGGTAGATAGGCAGAAAAACTAAATAACCAAAAAATAATAAAAACTGAAACAATACAGGAGAGCCAAAATGTACATAAGTAAATGAAATCCCTCCCACAACCTAGAAGTTACGAGTGCAAAACCACTAAAAGAGTACAAGCCAAAAGCGGACCAAGAATATACAAATAAACACAACAAAATGCATCTATCTTAAATGAGAAAAATGATCCATCAAAATATATGATAATATACATGAAAGGAGATGAAAATGATCAAGACATTGCGCTCACCCTTGCCTCTGGATATTGGTTGTTGCTGGCTCAAATGGCAGTAGTAATAACTAGTAATCAGACATGTATTATACAAATAGATGCATAGTATTGTATGACTACCAATAAAATACTTATCCGACAGGCATCATAGGCCGAGTGAGCAATTAAAGATAATGTAATAGAAAATACTAGAATAAAGCACAAAAAGAGGTCAAGAACAAGATATAGCAAATGTATGCATATGAATGTAAAAGAACAACATGACCTAAGTTACTAAATTCAAGTTGGCCTTTATGAGCCTAGTAGGTATACTTATGCCCAAGTTTAAGTAAAAACCCAAAACCCCCCATAGGCCAAACAGATGCTTAAAGAAGCTTAATTAAGAATATAAGGAAATTTTGTAGGATCAAGGTATTGGAGAGTGTCAATATCCTAAGGCTCTGAGATGGGGAAGGCACAACGATCAGATCTTAAAGTATAAATAAGTCTTCCACTATAGGCACGTCAATATAATCAGACACTCTAAGGGATAGAGTTGAGCCTGGACCTTGAATTACGAATGTCGTCTATCTATAAATAAATAATGAAGTCAAAGAGGGTGGGGCCCTATATTTTGACTCTATTTTAGGATAATGAACAACTAGTCACAGGAATTACATAGCCCGAGCCGCAAAACGTGGATGAAAACCTCCGGTCAGTGCCATTTAAAGGATAAATAATCCAACATAAAGCTAGTCATAATTTTTCCATACCCAATGTTTTCCACGTTTATCATAATCCTCTTTTCATAGCCTCTGAAAAATCCCAAATAAAATTTGGGTCTGATCTAATATCATTCTGAAGTCGAATAGCCAGGGAGGTAACAAAAAATTTTGAATTAGGAAAATAGATGAACTAAGGATAATAAGGCCTCACAAATGTGTTACTACCTAGCTTAGGCTCATATCTAGTAGATGCTAAATAAGACTACGAGGACTTATATTGTCTAAAGATATGTCAGGGTGAAAAAAAGTGAAGTCTAGTCGCTTTGAATATATCAAGTCTATGGAACCCCTCGCCTAACCCTAGTCTATGGTAAAACATACTCCAAAACATAGCATACAAGTCAATGTAAATCAACCAAAGAGGCAATGCTAATAAAATATAACACATATATTATCAAACCCGATTATAGCCAAACCATGAATGTTTATAAATATGACATTCTAAACTCGTACCATGGCTCAATATTAATGCAATTCCACATATATTCATATATTTGAATTCAATCTAAAAGAAGAAAAGTTATAGCAAACTGGAAGGCTGATCACTTGAACTCCAAGTTGCTATGCCAATGCTTTTCCCTTTTGAACAACCTTAGAATTATGCCACAGTATCAAACATAGGATCACACCATCATTATGGTCATTTGGTTAATAAAATCATAATATTTACAAATGGATCAATTTTGGTGTAAAATGAGAATATGAGACTCGCGCCAGAAAATTTGAAATTAACTTTGTAAAATCATCCTAAAAAGCTTCCCATTCTTGTTTTCCACAATGAAAGTAACAACCACCAGTTTAGGAGTCCAAGAGTGCAGAAATATTTTGGTTAAAATGACCTAGAGTCAAACTCACGAGGGTGATTTATGGCCCATTGGTGGTATTATGACCCATAGGTTTAGCGCTTTAACATAAACTTTAGGAAAGGGAAAAAGTTTCCAAGTGTGGGGTAACCCACAGACCCAATGATGGCCCATAGAAAGAAATATAGTCCATAGATAAGGTCGTAGATGGGAGTATCAGACATGAAGAAAATATGGAGTTTGTTGGAAAGTGACCTACGAGTTAACAGCATGACCCAAAAGATGGCATACGACCTGTGGAATCCCTTATCATAGCGTCTAAGAAAATGAGAAAAATCACTAAGTGTGGAAGGATTCTACGAGTCCAACCACAACCCATAATTTAGTATACAACCCGCAAGATGGTTTCGTGCTTTTGAGTTTAACAAATTAGTTATATGAATTTTGAAAGCATTAGCAGGATGGACAAGACCTAAGGTCTATGGTTCCATTTACAGCCTATAAACGGGCTTTCGTAAGTTGAAATCTGGCAATTTTTAATAATGGGCAGTTTCTTAATCCTGCAAATATTATTCCTAAACTAAGTTGTTTTAAGATTGATAAAGGCCCTTATTCAGATCATGAACCCTAAGAAACTCCTATTGTCTTCATTCTCCAATTCCTAAATAATATCTAAGGTAAGAACCATCTCAAGAAAAGGGCTAGGCAAGGTGAGGGTTTCAAAGTTCTTCTCAATGGTTCAAGTCCGATCTTCCCAGGTTCTTCAAAGGCATGTTAGTTTAATTTGTGGGTCAACTTTCACCCATAAAGTCCTTTATAAAGTATTTTACCTTTTATTTAACTTCCTTCAAGTTAATATGCATACTTATGATGATTTCATGATGTTTTATGTTATTAAATGATATTTATGATATCCTATGATATTTTTACTAAGTATATGCATGTATATAAGCTATTAATGATGACCCCAATGGTGGGTTTTGTTGTTGATATGATGTAGGATATTTTACATGTCTTTAGTATATTTCCATAATTTATGTGATTTATGATTGTGCCATTAAAAAGCCTAGCCAACCTAGTTTTCGAGTAAAGTCTTGCATAATTTATGATAATTATTAGGGCATTAAAGATAAGTTTAGAGTTATAATTTATCAGAGATATAAGCATGTTAACAATTGCCCTAAGTATGTTTTAAGAAGTTCTCCAAGATGAAAGGACAATACACACTTGGTGGTTCCTACATTCGAGCTACTCCTATGATTGCTACTTATGTTTCTATGTTATTTTTCCAAGATTTCATAGCATGACTTAACACCAAATGGACTTGAGATTGGGATTCACTTCGTTAGTTGAGGCATGACTTATTAAAGATAAATCTCAATGGCCCTAACTATGTGCCACCATAGGAACCTTTATAGGCTAGGCTAGTGTGTCCACGTAGGTCATTCATGGTACTACGATTCATGCAAAGTTGATGGAATTCTACTTGGAAAGTGATCTCCCTGTGCCAATGTAGGGGGTTATGTTGGATTCTGTATAGTAGCTCACATGGTCTTATATATTGGTTAAGGTCTTCTCCCACAAGTTTATGACTCCATGATATGATTTCATTACTTATGTTTTTTCATGCATTTAATATCTTTCATATTGGGTGATATCCCTTATTCATGCATGTATTTATGTTGAGCATTTCTAACTTATATGTTTTACTTATCAATGATGGCATTGTAATTTCATGCATTGCCTTGCATCTCACATACTTAATACATTCAAACGTACTAACATATATTTTACCTGCATGATTTAACCATGTAGTAACTGGTACTACTCCATCAGTTCTTGGCTAATGTTTGATGTTTTAGACTAGCACTTTTATTTTTGGTGAGCTTGTAGTTCGGGATTTTACCATTTGCCACTCTATCCTGTATTATATTTTTAGATGATATATATGTTTCCCTTGTAAGGCTTTTACATTCTATGTTATTTTATTATGGAGTCTTTTTCATTTGATGAAAAATCAACCATTATTGATTTTATCCATTGATGTATTAGTCGGTATGCTTTATGGACAAAATATGTTAGTTATTTATACTTTTTAATGTTGTTTCATTGTAATGAAAAGACCCACATACCTTTCCCTATTTTTACTTTCATATTTTCCTTATGTTTTATACCTATGAATGCTTAAGATAGCTTGGGTGAGGTGCCCTCAGGTATCTCATTCGTCATTTGATGACTAGACTCCTAGGTCGAGTCATTACAAACTTGGTATCAGAGGACAAGGTTTTATAATGTTCCTCAAATGTCAATGAATATCCCGTTAGGTAGAGTGTCATTCAAGGTTGTGAAACACATCACTATCTTGAGTGAGAGGCTATGAGATGATTTAGGAGAGCCTTCCTTTCTTTTATATACATGTCGTGCCTTTAGAGTTGGCTAAGGTATTCCTATAACTAATGATAATCTTTTTCTTATTTCTAGATCATGCTACCAAGAAGAGCTTCACACAAAACTTGCACTCCCAAGCTACAAGTTCCTCCACTTCAATAAGATGATGGAGTGTCTCATGTGGGGTTTCGAGCGGCCTTCATTTTGTTGGCCCAAGCATTGGCCAACTAAGATAACCGAGAGATAGTCGTTCCTCCTAAGTTCCCAGTTTGGCTGCTAAGTGGGTGACTTCAAGTGGTTGAACCCTTTAAAGTTTCATGGCTCCAAGAGGAGGACCCTATTGATTTCATTAAAGAAGCATACCTGGTAGTTGTAGTGATGCATATACCTTCAGAGGAGAAAGCCATGTTTGTGGCCTATAAACTCAAACGGGTGGCTAACATTTGGTATGAGAAATGGGTGGATGAAAACGGCTAAGAAGTGGGTCCCATTGGATGGAAAGAGTTCAAGTGTGCCTTCTTGGACCTATGTTTTCCCAATTGAACTTAAGGAGGTAAGGGTACAAGAGTTTATCAAGGGACCATGAGTGTAAGTGAGTATGCACTCATATTCACCTGTCACGACCCAACCTATGGGTGGTGGCTGGCACCATTTGGGGCGGCCAAATTACATAACCGAATCAGATTTCAAAAATAAGTTACTATTCATTTTATAAAAATTCTGGCAGAGTTTCCTCTGTATTACTAACTAGCCACCTGAAATAGAAAAGTCCAGCGTACCAACAGAGGAGTCACAACATATACACATATATTTGCGGGCCGACAAGGTCACAACTGCGGTCCTGCCGCCAAATAAACATAGTATACATACAAAATGTCCAGACAGGTGGCTCGGGCCGACAAGGTCACCACTGCGATCCTGCCACCTAATAAACATAGTATACATACAGGATGTCCAGATAGGTGGCTAAGTTCTAAATACCTAATAGAGGTACAGAATAGACAAACTTTCTGATAGGACCCAACTCACAGACTATCCACAGACCTCTAATACAGACAAACTGAATCATAAGAAGGGGATAAGGGCCCCAACATAAACAGAATGAGAGTAATACAATCATGTGTACCAAAAGTAGCTCTGAAGTAAAAGAGCTCTTCAACTGCAACTGAGGCCTCAGCTGGAATCCTGCTAACCTGTATGACTGAACCTGCAGGCATAAAATGCAGCCCCCGAAGAAAGGGGGTCAGTATGAAGGGCGTACCAAATATGTAAAGCAGAATGTACATATCAATTGTGTGACTAAACCTGCGGGTATGAAACACAGCCCCCGAAGAAAAGGGTCAGTACGAAGGACGTACCGAATATGTAAAGCAGAAAGTACATGTAA